>PVIC010001194.1:0-96484 GCA_004025085.1 Thryonomys swinderianus
TATTCTGAGAATTGGCTCCAGTAAATATTATCTATTAAAAGATTGAGTGTCAACTTACAAAGGGTAATCAAAATACATGGCAAATGTTAGGACGGTAAAGAGATGGGCAATGGATTCCACATCAGAGCTGCACTGAGACAGACCAGGCAAGTGCGCATAGGGCAGTTCACTCTCCGGGAACCTAGAGCACAAAGGAGGCCCGCGCTATTAGCTTCTCCTAGGGCAGTGGCCTGCCAGCTGACCTTATTCCACAAAAAATCATTGGCATTAATATCTCTCTGAAGACTCTTGCTTTGACTATTTATCCTGTTGTTCTTGCCACTTTCTGAAGCGGTTCTGGAAGTTTTCTGAGTATCTTTGTGACATGGAAGAAAAAAATACTCTGTGAATGCTGCTGCCCAGTACCCTCCAATGGGCAAGTGGGCTTGTGAAGAAACGGTGTGTCTTCATCCACCTTATTCATTGGACCTGCACCAGGCAACTTCTGGCTCTTCCTCAAAGCCAAGGTGACCATGAAAGGAAGACATTTTGAATTGATTCAGGACACTGAGCACAACCAAGGACACTCAAAAAGAAACTTCCAGATCTGCTTCAGAAACTGGCAGGCATGTGAGGATAAATGTGTATGAAGTGAGGGCCACCGTTTGATGGGGAGTAATATGAATATGTCACTGTAAATTTTTTTTAAAAAGTTAAATCTTCACTTTAATTTTTGATTACACCTCAGCCAGTGACCTCAGGTTGGCAGCAGGTTCACAAGCCAAAGTGAGGTTAGTTTAAGACTCATTTTTGGAAGAGAGGGAAGGTCGGAAGGGAAAGAAGCTTGATCTGAACATAAACTAAGAATTAATATCGAGCAAGAAAAATAAAGGAAGAAGAATAGAAGACAGGAAAATTTATAGTTGGAGCCAGGACTGGCTAACCTTCGGGAAGTTTTCAGCTTCAAGATCCCTCCTACCCCCTCCAGAGCCTGCAGTCTCTATTTAGCAACTGTGAAATCCAACAGCTCTGAAACTTTCAAGATCCTTTTATGAAATTTATTGACAGTAAAATCTGTTCTGATAGCAACTCATTTGGTGGCAAAATGTGACCACAACTAACATGAAACTATTTATAAGCTGTATTCATTCTATTAAGTACAAATAATTATTTCTGTACTCAGAGGCCTATGGTAGACAGACAACATGTTTTGTGTTGCATGTGACCTTTCTGAAACTCTAACACATTTGACTTTCAAACACACATAGCCCTATGGCTTCAGGTAAGTTGTTGTGGGTGTATCTGTGTGTTTCTTGACATTTCCCTCTTTATACACTGAAGCTCTTTTCAGTAGAAGTTTCTTATAACTGACCTAACTTTGCTCTTCAAGCCTGTTGTTTTATCCACAATTTTTATTTTTTATTTGTACATGTTTGCACTACAAAATAATTATATTCCTTATGGAGAGTTGGTAAATAGAGGGGGAGAGAAAAAATAATTAAGATGTGCTGTCTTAGATGCTTCATTTATGTTAATTGTGGGGTTGTAATTTAGATTCTGAAATGTAAATGGGTGTTAGTTGTACTTTTAATCTTTTATGCTTATAATTTTTAAGTTAATAATATTCCAATAGCAGATATTATTCCTGCATTTTTCTTAAACCAATCTCTCCATCTCTGATAGAGCAATAATCCTAAAAATGTGGTTACTAAATTCCTTAAAGCATTCTGCTTTCTATTAAATAAATGCCTCACTCCAGAATTAAGGACTTCATTGTATACTTTCAACTTCACTTCTTTAATAACTTATCATATAGTTATCTTTTATCATTTGGATTTTTTTTTGAATCAGGGTCTTGCTTTGTAGTTCAGCCTGGCCCTGAGATCACTATGTAGCCCAAATAAACTTGGAACTCAGTAATCCTCATGCCTCTGCCTCCCTGAGAGCTGGGGTTACAGGCGTGAGCCACCACGCCTGGCACTGTGGTATGTGGTACTGATTGCTGGTGGGTGTGATTCAGCCATGCCTGGTATTGTACTATGTGGTTACTGATGATTGAACCAGGGGCCTTGTGCTTGCTAGGCAGGTGCAGCAACCACTGAGCTAAATCTCTGGCCCTATCATTCAGAATCTTAATCTCTACTACTTCCTTAAGCATAGTTAATTTTCATAGTATAATGATTGCTTAAGTAATTTCTGTGTCCTAGACTAACCTCTAACCATATCAACTAAATCTTAGATTTTCCAAGTAGAAACAATACCTCTTCCATGAAGCTAGTCATGATCAGCCATAAATTGCCTCCAATCCTTTGAACTCTGTTTATTGGCTACAATGTCCATAAAAATGGACATACCACCTTGTAGTACCTACATTCATGTGTTGGCCTTGTGCATCCAATAGGAGAATGTAGATTTTATCCATGTAATGTTAACCTTCTTTTACCTGAACGTATAGTATTGCTTTATCAATATTACTAGTATTTAACATCTCTACATTTTCCAGAGTGCTCATACTAAGTGTTCAGTAAATATTTGTCAAATAGTTGTATGCAATTACTACTTGGAACCTAGTTAATTCTCTGCAAAATGTGGGACTCCTGGCCCTAGAAGAAACACCTTTCCCTCACGTATGTACAATATTTTTACATTCATCACCAGAAGTCCCATTTTCACAATTTAGGAATCCTTGGGTTAGGGTTGTTTGGGGCATGAAGTCTAGAGATTTCATGAGATCCCAGAGGTTTTTCTCCAGTGCATTCTCTGAACCCCTGCAAAGTTCTTCTAACAGAATTTCCCACACTAATTAATGGGCAAAGATGGCTCACACGGAGAATGACCTTTAGTCCTAAGGGTAAGTTGACTTCCTTTTTTATTTAAAATAATAACTTCCCACTGAGTTGGAAAACCAAATAAGGAAAAAAAATTGTAGTCACTAAAATCTGTGTGTTCTGAAAAGAATGTGGCAACAGCATGTATTCCCTAAAGACTGAAATTTAAACCAATGATAGACAGTCACTTAAGAAATTAAAATGGGCATTTGGGAAAGAAATACAGAGTAGAAACAAATTCTCAACCACGGAGAATAAATAATGGTGATCCCATGGCAAATGTATCCCCTTTAGTCTGTACATTTCATTAATGAGTGTGTTAAAAAGAAATTTCTTATCCAGCAAGCATTCTGTACAGAGGAAAAGAAAAAAAAAACACTTTTAAAGAAATTACTTTGTTAGTTATCATTAAGTTTGAAGTTCCTATTATACTTTATGGATGGAGAAATCTATTTCTCTAGAGGAGCCTGCTATCTTTTTTTTAAGACAGGGTCTCGCTTTGTAGTTCAGGCTGTCCTGAGCTCCCTATGTATCAGCAATCCTTCTGCTTCTGCCTCTGGAGTGCCAGGATTACAGGCTTGAGCCACCAAGCCTGGCATTTGTGGTATGTGATACTGATTGCTGGTGGGTGTGAGTCACCATGCCTGGTATTGTTGTATGTGGTTACCAAGGATCGAACCAGGGACCTTGAGCTTGCTAGGCAGGTGCCAGAACCACTGAGCTAAATCTCCGGCCCATGATTCTACAATTTCTGAAAGGTGACATTTTGGTGTTTCTGCCCCAAGCTTTGTGGCTGTGTCTCTGGACTCTGAAGTGAACCTGATTCTCAGCTGTGTCCAGGACTTGAGAACCTGTGAACCTCGGTTCATTCACAGCTCTCTCAGCAGCTCTGCCTTTGAAGTCTTTTTCTTCCCTCTTCCATGTATACCTTGAAAATAACCTTATGTATCATGAGCTAGAATTTATCAGTTTCAATATCTTTATTTCTTTTTCTTTGATATTTTATCTTCCCTTGGATTTCTCATCATTCTATTCTCTTAGGTCTTTAACTTCATGTGATGGTTGGTCCTTGGCATTTCTTTTTTTCTCCTATCACATTGATGAAATCCCTTTTATCTCTTTCTCTTTCTTGGGAACTCTCATATAGAATTATGATTCTTAAACATGTACCTTATCTAAGGTCCTTTCCATAAAAAGACATACAACCTGTAAATAGTAAAAGGAGGATCTGAATCCACACATTGTACACTGAAGTCCAGGTTCTCAATCATTTCTTTGCTCTAAATTAACTGTAGTTTAAGTATCATCTTTGCCTCTAACTAACCTTGCAACTGAAGTGTTGCCGTCGTGATTCCTGGCCTATGCTGAGTGCCCCTTTGTGCTGCATGTGACAGGACTGGCTTTAGATCCTTTCCCTACGTTCCGCTGATCTCCAGGGTAGACTTTTCAGTGCTGATCTGTTTCACGGGCAAATTTTTTGTGGCAGGAAAATGGTCTGTAGGACACAAGGACTAGAGGTTTACATTTTGAACAACATCTTGAGGGCACACAGTTCCAGGCACAGTTATATGCTATTATTTTGATTTTCTTAAAATACCACATACAAATTTAAATGTCTACGTGAATAGAACAGGCAGCATCAATGAGAAAAAGGCTTCAAAACAAAAAGGCTTAATGATGATTCCAGGAAGCTGAGCGTTTATGCCTCACATAAAGCTGTTCAGGTGTGACATGTAATGACACTGTTGAAAAGTGCACACCCAGAGGTCAGAAATCTGCTGTCCACCACTTAAGCCATCACTGCCTTTTTATTTGTGAGAATCACTAGGCAGAGAGTCAGATCAGGAAACATTTTCTGTGCAGGGATGGAAGCCCCATTGCTGCGCTCAGGTCAGGACTCTGAAGGCTGGTCTGGTGGTCGCTTTCCAGGCCTCCAGCCTAGACTGAGTTTGCTTCCCTTGGGCCACAGTGATATGCACTAGCTTTTGAGTTCCTTAGAGAACAACGGCAGATCAAGACTCATTCTTCCGCCATCGGAGGATTGAAATGCATAGCTGGAGAGCACGCCAGTCCCTCTCCCTGCGAGGACGAACCCACGACTGTAGACTCAGGATACAGCGGGAGCTCCCGCAGCGTGGACCGTCCGCAGGCCCGGCTCAGCCCAAGCCGTGGGAGATCCCTGTGCTGTGGCTGTGGCGCTGGCAGATGGGATCTCATCAGTTTGGAAAATTCAGGCGGGAAGGGTTAATCTACATTTTAAAACAGTCAGTCCTCTTTGAAGTAAATTATACTACAAATGAGAAACCTGTGTGGAGTTCTGGGATCTCTGTTAGCTTTGGCAGGGCCAGGAGCCTGTGTTGGTGATAAAGCCAGCACTGAAAACCGGTATTTCCTATCCCAGGAAAACCAAGCAAATTTAAAGCACTTCACATTAGCCTTTGACACCTGATAACCAATAGGTGAGCTTTAATTTCTGGGAGGCCTCCCTGCGATGAAAGTTTCTCTATTGACCAGCTGAGAAGCACCGGCGGTGTAGCCGGTCTTCTGTCCGTCTGGGCGGAGCCCGCGCCAGGACTCTGACGCGCACGCGCGCGCTGGCACCAGGCTTCACACTTCACGCCAGCTCGGAGCCAGCAGGCGGATCGCGTTCTGCACCGCGGGCAGCTCCAGACAGGCAGCACGGCTTTGAAGGCGGCCTCATAAAACGTGGCAGTCTCAGTGCTCCCTTTCCCACTTGGAACCTGTTTCCTGGGCTAGGACCTCTCTCAGCTGCCTGCCACGGAGAACTGCTGTTTGTTGGCTTCTCTCAGAAGCCATCTGCGCGCAGGTGCAGCTCGGCGCCGCGGGGCTGGGTCACGCGCGTTTTCTGTTTCCTGTGCTTACTGGTGAAAGGGAACTGTTAGATTTTTCTTTGGCATTTACATTTAGTGATCACGTGCTCCACTCTTTCAAGGGCGAGCCAACACCGATGTGCATATCTTTGGGTCCTTCCTTAGTTCCTGCCCTTCAACGAAGAGGAGGGTCATTCACAGAACCACACGAGGCAACTGGCAATGCCTTCCACCAAATGTTTGTGGTTCTTTCCCATTTCAAGGCTCATGGTATGTTCATCAGCTTCTCTGTCACTGGCACAAAATACCTAACACCTGCCACTTAAAGAAGCAGAGGTGTATTTTGGCTCATGATTTTTAAAGATTTCAGTCCATGGCAGGCTGGTTCCAGTCCTAGTTTGAGCTAAGGCAGAGCATCATGGTGGGAGCACATGGTGGAACCAACTGCCTATTTCATGGTGGTTTGGAAGTGGGGGGGGGGAGAGTGCCAGGGGGAAAGGACCCAGGACCTGATACACTCCCAGGAACTTTATGCCCAGGACCCTCTTGCTCCAATAAGGCCACAGGTCCTTATTATATATTCAGCTATGAACTCATCACTGGGTTACACCATAGATGCAGTCAGTGCTTTTACAGTGTAATCCAGGGATGGCAAATTTATGGCGTGTGTGTCACAGCTGGCTGTTAGTTATCACTACAGGCTCTGAAAAGTTCACCATCTCTGCTCTAATCAGTTGTCACTTAATCCAGTCGGGTTGATAATCGTGATTAACCAGTCCTGTGGGCTGGCCCTTCCTCTTACTGTGGGGGTGTACAATTTGCTTTGTTCAAGTACAAAAAGGCATGTGACCACGCTGTCTCTGAATTTTGGTCAGAGGTGTACAGAGATCGATTCCATTTGAGTTAGAAAGAATTACCAGCCTTTTATAATAGCATTATAGGCTGAATATTTGGAGAAAGTGAGCTGAAAAGTCTTTAAACTTGCTAGTTAGACAAATAATGAGAAACATGGATATAGATTTTTTGCAAATGACAAGAGGACCAAGGGATAGGGAAAGGGGAGAGATGAGAAATGAAAGGAGGTAAAAATAATTAAATATGTTTTGTATGAGTGTCAAATTAATTCAACCCAAAGGTACCCACTGAAGTCATCACGTGCTGCATTCCACAAGACAAGTAATAAAACAGCTTTGGTTGTGAACAGGCTTGTAAAGCTATGGAAACAAGAGTCTCCTAAGAATGATGCTTTCAGACCCTGATAAATAAACCTACCCTTGACATAGGCTGGACCAGAGCATTATGTATAAGCCTAACGATAAGAAAATAGGAGACAAGGAAATACCATTGTTTAAGAGAACCTGCTCTATATTTGCTCCGTATGCCTGTGAGTGAGGATACAGCCTTGGATCCTTCCGTCTCCTTATTCAGACTTCCCCAGAGAAGAATGAACAGAGTGGGGTGTGTGGGGTGTGTGTGTGTAGCTTTTGGGGTGTGTGACTGATGCAATAGACAGCATTCAGTACCTTCTGAGAAGAATACTCTTCCATGTTTTCACCAGTGGGCCGCATTTCTCTGGAATATGAGGCCAGGTTGTGCTGCTTCTGGGGACTGATCAGCTGTGGTGCAGATGGGCCACACAGATGAGATCACATGTGCCCTGGCAGCTTTCTTGAGCCTTACAGGACAGATGCCAATGAATCCGAGAATTCCGTTCTCAGTTGCTGGTTGTCTGTAAGGAATAACTTTGTGTGCCGGGGTGTTTCGGCTCAGCAGCGTCATAGAAGTTGGTATCTATTGTATAATGAAAGTACTTCACTATACAGTACACAGAATTAAAATGCAGAACCCTTCAGACAATCATGAGGAATTTTAAAATGGTAATAGTCAATCATTCAGTCAAGGAGTTTTAAAGTGCAGAACCCTGAATTGAACATAAAACTACTTGTTACCCAAGGCTGAAATGGTCCCTACCTTTGTATGTATCCCAGAATATGTCAACACATACAATTCAAGAAGACTATCCAAAATTGTGCAAAAAAAAAAAAAGTCAATCTGCATCTTGGAAATATTTCAATAATAGAATACCAACAATAAAATAACCCCTATTAAAGTACAAACTCTTATTATTATCAAGTTCCTAGGGAGGAATTAAATTTCAAGAACAGAGTTTCCAATAAATTAAAGTCCTACATTCTTAAGTAAGAAAATAATTAGTCTAAAATTAAAACCCTGGATCTTATTGTTTAACTATCTAAAGAAATTAAAGACCACAAGTGTCTTCGCCAATGTCCTAAAAAATTTTCAGTTTCAACTTCAGAGACTTTCCAGAAGAAATAAATTAGCTTCATCAATTTTGTAATTGTGAGGGAAAACTTATTTCACATTTTAGTAAAGAAAGCTTTCGGACACCAATTCATAAATAATTTAGGAAATATGCAGATGACCGTGAGAAAACTGAATGTCAGACACTGAAAGTATCAACTGCAGGTGACTATATATGGGACTGTCCTTTGGGCTACATGACAAGACTGGGTATTTCTACTGCGTGCAGTCATCAGGGAACGAGTGACAGGAGCGTGACCAAGCTGTTTCATCGGGGATGAACAAGGGCATCCAATGAGAAGCTGTGTTCCTTCCGGATCTAGAAGCGATGGCTCCTCAAGCAACCAAGGTGGAACTGCGGGCAAGGCCACTGTGTCCTACCGGTGCCTCCTTGAGCTGTGTGGAGAGACAGTGTAACACGGCAACGAGGGAACGAGTAACAGCACCAGTACTGGTTTTGAGATATAACAAAGAGCAGTTTCAGCATCAGCACTGGCTGTAGAGGCAAACAGAACTCTCCGAAGGCTACTGTGCTTCTGCAGTAATCCAACATGGCAGAAATGCGGATCTCTACTGTGTCCGCTAGGACGTATTTCCGGTTCATGCGTTAGGTATGAGTTCTAGCATCAGCACAGGGATGTGACACATGGTGTCAATAGTAAAGATCTACATATGTACCACTTTGATCAGAGTAAGAATGCTAGTCGTTTTAACAATTATCCTTGAGAGGACTCTGAGAGAGTGATACTCTGCTACATAAATATGAACTCAATTACTCTAAATATTAATTATGCATTTATTAATTACAAAAATGCACTGTGGGTCTAATAACGAAAGGCTTTTATATCAATTCGTTCTTTTCCACTTTAGTGTCACCTTCATTCTGACAGTGCATCCCCCGTTGCATTCCAGGCATTCCTCCTCTTATCCCTCATCTGCATTTTTGGTCTGGGGATGAGAACAAAGATCATCTTGCCTCACTTGGTTGCACTTTTGTGGCAGCTCTGACTCTGAAAGAGCTGGTGGCCCGTGCTCCGTCCTGAGGCAGGAGAAATGTGTGCAGTGGGGAGACGCACTAGTTCACTGTGGTGAATTCCGAAGTTTCTGCCCTTTACCCTCATCTGTATTATCCAAGGACCTCCCGGAGTGGCATACGCTGGTGGTGATAAAGAGGTGAACGGGGTAGCGAATGACCTCTGAGTCCTCAGAAGATATCTGTGTCTATAAAAATAAAGTCTAGCTCATAGTGCGTCTGTTGTTCTCAGAAATAATTATTTTCTTTCTTAAGAAAGCAGAAATCAATGCAAGAAAACGCTATTCCCTATGAATTGTTAAGTTCTTTGTGCTGTTCTACATTGACATGGATGAAAGATCTCTGCAGGCTGATAGATAAATTCTTACTGGCTTTTTACCACTTCAAGTGACCATATACATTCCGAACAAGCTCATGTGTTTTTAAGCCAGTTTTATATGTGACCATAGAACAAATATAGCTGTTACAAGTTTTCAATTATAGAATTTCCTTCAGAAGATTTTTAGGAATCAAAAGCTGTCCATCTTTGCACTTTTTTCTTTTTACTTTCTCATTTTCTGTGCAGAGTTGCAGCAGAAAAATGCAAAAAAAATACAAATCTAGGAATAATGGATAACTAGGTACAGTAAATTCTATGAAACCTGATTTATAATGCTGCACTATTACAACAAACTCACCACTAATTCATATTTAAGTTACATTTTCTTTACAAAAAGACATGAACATTTTTATACTTTAGGACTCTACTTTCTCTGTATCTGCCTTTCCCATCTGGAGAGTTGCCCTGGTCAGAAGCTCTCCTGGCCTCTGGTCTCCTTCCTGTTTTCTCCACTACCATCGAACGCCAGGCCTCACCTCCTCAGGTACTTGACTGCAGTACTTTTCTAGCAAAGATGGGACCTTTTGGGAAGGTCCACCTGTGACCTTACTTTTGGTTTAGATTGGTGACACAAGATCCTCTTCTGGGATCCCCTAGCCTGGCAATCTATTGCCCCACCACTTTCCTTTGGTAGTTGTCATTATGCGATTCTCTTTGTCTGTGCAGGGTGCTATGACACAATGTCACTGACTGAAAGGCTTATAAATAAGACGAACTTACTTCTTCTAGGTCTGGAGTCTGAGCTGTTTGAGATCAAAACACCACCAGATTTGGTGTTCTCAAGGGCATGCTGTCTGGTTTATGTACTGTGGTCTTTCTGTGTCTTCACATGTGAGAATGGAGAGGGGATGAGCAGGGGTCCACGGAGAGGTCATGAGTTGTTCTGGAAGGAGAAGTGAGTCTTCAGGAAACTTGTCTTTATTCTGGTAATATTGAGGCCATTCTCTCTCTCTCTCTCTCTCTCTCTCTCTCTCTCTCTCTCTCTCTCTCTCTCTCTCTTTCTGTGCTGCCCATGGCTTCCCTTTATGACCCAGCTCTTTAGGAGTCAACCTACATTTCTTTCATAAAGTGCTAAACGGCTCTACTCTTATGTCCTAATCTCCTTTAAAGGTCGCCAGTTTGTGTGTAATGGCATTTATTTATGCGGTGTTGGGAAAACTATCACACTAGGGATTAGGATCTTACCAAATGAGATTTGGGAGACACAAGCATTTAGACTATAGTACTAGTTTATTACAGAGGTTCTTTTTCTTCCAAATTTGCCATTCAGCAGCCCTTTAATGAAAGCCCTACTTGATAAGCCTACAGCCATTTTTCCATTGGTTGTGGGCTGTAGGTAGGCTATGAGAATAAGAAATAATAAGGGTTCAAAGAACTCAGATGGTTTCTGCCTCCCATCTGCATTATGATCTGCAAGAGAGTTGAGTTTATTCTTTTGCTTTCATTTTAGGAGATAGAGCTCCCTATTCTCCTCATATTTCCTGATGGCAATATTGTAACAAACTGAAGTGAGCATGCAGAAGGTCTGAGGTTGTGGCTTAGTGGCAAATCATTTGTCTGGCAAGTGGGTATCTCTTGGTTCAATCCCCAGTGCTGCAGAAGAGTTTTTAACTCAAAAAGCAAGTGAGCTCATCTATTAGCTTCATGAGGTGTTAAACAGTTATATCAAAAGTACCTGCAAAGTAGGGGAAGCACAAATCCTTTTGGAATGATCTCAAAGGTATCCCCTTAGAATTTTCTCACCATTTGCTTTATAATTCAGTCCTGTCCCCACAATTCCTCTTAATCAGGGGACTTAAATTAACATCCTCACCACACGCTTGGGTGTCACAGAAGCTCCATAGATATGTGGCAGTGGAAGGGAAGGTGAACGCATACAGAGGCAAGCATGCTTGCCCCAGCACCCCATCTACCTCAGCTAAAGTAACATTACTTTTGTTCTTGTTTTTTGTTTTACTTTTCCCTTTTACACACTGGGTTTGGACAGAGGAATGTAGATCCTACCATCCCTCAAACAATCATCTGAAATCCATCTTCTACATTAGACATTTTTGAGAAAAGTGTCTACATGACCGTTTGAAAATTATATTTTTGAAAGTTCCAAATACTACCCCATTTTTAGAATAAATTTTGCTTTTATGTTTTATGACCAGGAGCTGGTGGGATCCTTGCTTACTGGTTTCCCCATATGAATATTTTTAATTTATTTATTAATCATTATTTTTATTTATTCATTTTTTGTGGTACCAGGTATTGAACTCGGGCCCTTGTGTTTCAAAGGTCGGTGTGATACCAGTTGAGCTAAATCCTCGGCCATGTGAATACTTTTTTTTTTATTGGTACATTATATATATATACATCCCAAATACATTCTACATTGAGAATTTGTACCAGTATATGACACAACTTAATTCTTATTTTTTTCCCCTTCCCCTACCAACCCTACCACCCCCCTGCCCCTATATTCACAAGCTTTGTTTCCTTTTTTTTTACCATCAATTTTTTCTTTCCTCATTATTTACCCTTAAACTCCATTTTCCTTTGAATATTTACTATTTCACAATATCAATCATGCATTCTAGAATACATTTAAAACTTCAGTTTCTCATACCAGAGAAAAGGTGCGATATCATTTTGACACCAATGACCACTGTGTGTGCTCAATCAAAATCCTCCTGTGGCATCGTTTCCAGGACTTAGGGCTACCTGTCTGATCTTTGCTCTACCTGGCTTTCTTGAATTACTCTGCTAAAGTCTTGGGTCATGTTTCTAGACAGAGTCTAGGGATAGCTGTCAGAAGGAATGAGGAAAGCAGTATAATGAAGGGATATAAAACATATTGCTCAGATGGAGACTAACCGCCTAATCTTAGGAAATGATCTGGAGTTCAAAATGCACTGCTATGATTTTTGTTTAAGGTAGGAGAGCTGGACATGTGTACAGTGACTTTAGCAACAATGACAGAAATAGGGACATGGGTTGGACATTCCAAATCACAAAGAGGACCTGGGTAACACTCATCAACACCTAAAATATCATCTACCATTGTCTTTAGGTGTCTTCCTTAGAATGGTGTTTTCTTAAGGCTGTGCATAAGTATATATCTGCCCCATGAATATAGCCAACATCTTGCACATCTGCACTTCTTAATTCACTGCACATTTTATGTACTTCAAAGTTATAATTTTAGTACTAGAATCATTAATCATCACTGTATCTCCCCATACTGACTTTGCTTTGTTAGTTAATGGTATCATTATTCTCCTTGTTACTAGGGCTCAAAAGATTTTAAACTGTCTGTCATGCTTTCTTCTTCTGTCATTATTTCTTTAGTCTTTATTCCCCACATTCAATTCATTGAAAATAACCCATGATTTCACTTGATGCTTTCTGTCTTTGTTCATGACATTTCTTCCTCTCGGATGCTTTCACCCGTCTGTACACAGAGGGATGGAGGAGGAAATGGCGAGTTGCCCCACACTGAGATTATCCCTCCATCTTCGCTATCCTTGTCTCTCCCTTTCTGTCACTTTTGCACATGTCCTTGTCATTTTGACTTCTCCAAGTAAGATTCCTTCCATCTCTTGCTTGAGGCCAGCAGAAAATCAATATCTGACATGTTACTTTTAATCAAAACAAATAATATCAACAAACTGTGGTCCAAGAAATATCAATAAAGAAAACATCCAGTGTGAACTATTGTTGATTGCAGATAGACATTGTATTCCTACTAAGTAGGATTAACTAACTCACTCCATGTGGGCGTAAATGAATGAAAACCTATAAACATAGTAGTAATAGTGATTGCAGCTTCTTAGTGGAAGATAACTACACTCTTAGATGGATTTGACACTGTGCCTTACTTCCAGTCAAAGAGTATTTTTTATATTTTATGTTATAGTTATTTTTTCAGATTTTCTCTTTACTGCTCCTGTCTGTAGAACAGTCCCTCCCTGTTCATGGAAAGGTTGAAGTAACTCAGTGGGACAATTACACAATTCCCAGCTGAGTAAGAGATCTAAATTTCAGAAATGAAAGCTTTATTTGTTCCAAAATGGACAAAGCGCAACCTCAGAGTGGAATGACAGTGAACAAATTTAATAATTACTCCCTTTATATACTTAAAGCAAATAGTACTTTTTCTGATGTGTTTCAGCATCAGTCACACAGTGACCATAAATCAATGAAATTTTGTGTATTGAGCAAGCCATGTTTTGAATTTTATTACTCTATTAGTAAATTAGAATTTGGTAATACAATTTTATTAATTTGTTAAAGGATACTGTCTTGGTAAAAATATGCATATGAAAGTTAGTTTCTATATTCAATAGGAAAAGAACGTGACTTGGATAATTTTACTTCCTCTAGGATCAGACCAATTTACTCAAACTAGCCCTCCCTCTCAGAAAAGTGGAAGACAAAACATGTTTTTAAAAGGTACATTTGAAAACATTAAAGATTTTATGAAATGATTAGGGATATCCAGGCCTACACCAGGCAGAATGAGATAAGCTGCTCAAAACTGCTTTTGCTTGGGAAAGACTCTCTTGACCTGCGAGACCCTCCTCAAACTGAATTGCCTTTGCAGGTCTCACAGGCCCAGAAGGAGAGACATCAAACCCAGATACCACTGAGGACAGCGACTCTGCCTTTCAATTAAGATGGGTTCTGTAAAGGGCACTCTGTCTCCAAGGAACAGTGAGCCAGCAGCAAACCAAGTGTCATAGCGATTTGCAGATGGGCTTTTACTGTTCAGGGTCCCCCAAATTCCAAATCTCTCTGCCATGTTCCAGAAGCTAGTATGGCCTGGGAAAGAAGTCACCATTAACTTAGGTATCCAAATCCCCTACCGAATGATTGAGGAGATAAAACCTCCATCACGAGTGAAGGAAAACGAAATGTCAGAGACAATGTACAATAGAAATAGACCCATTAAGAAATGGCACGTTGGAATTGTCAGATACAGACCATAAGATGAGTACTCTCATTTAAAAATATAAAATGAAAGATTGACTAATTTGGCAGCCAACCAGAAACATTAAAATGTCATAAAATTTAAAAAGAGAACATATGCAAATACAATTATCATAAAATAATTTAATAATTCACTTTATGGATTGAAGAGCAAATTAGTCATAGCTGGAGATTTATTATTGAACTGAGAATAAATCAGGAGATAGTATTCAGAAAAAACACAAAATTAAGAATATCTATTAACAGTATTGCAAAATTAAAACAATACCAATATGGAAGGAATAAGCACTATTTGATGAGAAAACAGCTGAAAATATTTTCAACACTATCCTCAGATTTTAAAATGAATGATCCCACCCTTAGATTTTATGAAATCCAGTTTTCTCTTAGAAAAGCCATCATGACACTCTATGAAATCAATGAGTCAAAATTTTAAAGCAGTTAGAGGACAACATTACTATTAAACGACTTGGGTGGAGTGACAGTTTGCTTTTGAGTGAATCAGTAGACACCCGAAGAGAGAAGAATGATACTAAGAAATATATAGAATTATATACTAAACAAATGCATTGGTTAAAAAGCATTGTAGAATTCAAAAAGTATTTTCAAATGAATAAAAATACAACAATGGAAATATTTTTTTAAAACAGGCTTAAGGAAAATTTTAAATGGAATATTTGGGTAGAGCATAATTCCAGATGAGAAGTAGAAGATGAGTAGCATGAAGAAAGCCATAGTGAATATTGGATGAGTAAAAGAATAATAGGGCCATGGATTTAGCCCAGTGGTTCCAGCGTCTGCCTGGTAAGTGTAAGGTCCCGAGTTTGATCCCTGGTACTGCAGGAATCTCCAATGCTGGACACAGTGACTCACACTTGTAATCCCAGCACTGAGGAGGCAAAGGCAGGAGGATTGCCATGAGTTCAAGAATAGCCTGAGCTACGCAGTGAATTCAGGGTCAGCCTGAACTATAAAGCAAGACCCTGTCTCAAAAAAACTAAAAAAAACAAAACAAATAAAAACAAACAACAACAAAAACTAATAATAATACTAATATTTATGATTTTACACTTGTTTAATATAGTTAAAATAGCTGACAGCATTAATTAGGAAGTGGATAAGTAGATTATAATGTCCCAAAATCTCAAAAAGAGAGCAAGATACTCTGCAATTTTCTCTGTTTACTATCCTCTCAAAATTATCTATTTGTCCCATGAGAAAGCGCATTTCATGAGGGCACTTGGAGAGATGGAAATTATGTTGTGTACTGATGGATTCTGAGCACCTAGAATAGTAACCGGCAGGCAGTAGATGCCCAGGGAGCTTTGACTAAAGAAGGACGCATCTCTCTTCACTCCCATGGAGTTTTTTCCTGTTAGTACCACAGTGCGGTACAACCTGTCAGTGTTGAAGGGTGATTGAAGACAAAGGTTTGTGACTTTGGTGGCTGTCAAGGTGCTGCTGATCCTACTGTCTGAAGCTTGATGAACATTCTTGGAAGGCTTTCCCGGTGGGGTGAGCCCGCACAGAATCCACAAACCTTTTCTCATGTGGCTTTCTTCATGTGAGTTTCTTGGACTTGTCTTGTGGGCCCAGAACTTACGTTTCCTTCCTTCTGTTTTTTTTTTTTTCCTTCTTATCCTACTGAATAGGATTCACTCTGCTGCTTCATTTTATGGGTCATCACAATGTCTAGAAATTGTTTGAGGAAAAAGAAGGATGTATTTAATAAACATGAATCAATTATCTCCTGGAGTGAACAGCCCTCAGTGGACCCAGAGTCTGGAAGGGGTTAATGTGCTACCCAGCACGACTCACATACATGGAGAAGGATGTTTGTGCTATGAAGACCCGAATGATGCCGTTAACCTTTCCTAGCCCAGCAGTGGATAGCTCTTCACTGCTGGTTCAAGTGACTCTTTTTCCTTTCACCACAATGAGCTAGAACTTTTATTAAGTGTCATTAATCAATGGTGAAAAATTCTCTGAACAGAAAAACTGTCACTGGGGCTGGCTGCAGACTGTGCAAAGAATAAATAAAAGGGGTTGATAATTATATATTAACTCAAACAGTAATAGTCTTTTCAAATCATCATAAGTTGCAGGTTCTCTTTGATTTTCGGGGTCTAATTTTGGGGAAGACCTATTAATCTTTTTTCCATTTCTTTGCCTTTCTTATGCAGTAATTGGACTGTTCAGGTGTTATTGATTAATGTCGCTTTCTTAGATGACAGGTTGGTTTGGCAGCCAGAGCTGTTCTCTGTGCTGTTCTTATTCTGAAATGACTCACGAGTTATTCCAGAAGGTAGAGAAAGAATAAGGATTTCAGGTTTTATTGTAAAAACAGGCTTAGGCACCCCTGAAGGGATGGATCAAGGCAGATTTTCTCGGACCACTTGTGTTTGAGCTGACTGGAATGAAGATTAATTTGTATGAACTGTATGAACTGGAATATTATAAGCCTATCAGAGTTGAGGGGGATGTGGACGTTAGGGGAGTTTTTATTAATATGCTTTTATAAATGCCTCACTGAAGTGACTGCAGGAAGGAATTATACTCCAGATGCAGCATTTTGAGGATTATGCTAACTGTACAAATGAATGAAGCTCTTCAAATTTTAAATAAGCTCACATCAGAGGACAAATAAGAGAACACACAGTCTGGAGAGGAAGGAAAAAGAAGTAGATGTTCGGGAAGGTAGACCTATAGGGTTTTATCATAGCCCAAAACTGCCAGTATCATTTATTTTGTGGAATGAACATCTGTGCTGTGCGATATAATTGGAGGATACAAGTGCAATGTGAGTTCTGTTTAGTTTGCAACTCTGGTTGTTTCTCACCCCACACTGTTTGTGTTAATTGCCCCTTGTGGTTGGGCTGCATGTCTCTAACCCTCATAGTGTGCAGACGAATTTGTGCTGTGCTTCTCTCAAGCACACCTGCAAGAAATTTTAAATGGCTGTAAAACTTGAAGATGCTTTCCTAACTCCCTGTTGCATAACAGTCACGATTATCTGAGGTATCATCACAAAAGGTAATTTAATAATAGCTATGATGATGTAGGCACCTGAAATTCCAGCTGGCAGTATACACCATTGTAATAATATATACATTACTCCCTGCGGTGGGCGGGAAGAGAGAGAGGAGAGAGAGAGAGAGACAGAGAGACAGAGACAGAGACAGAGAGAGACAGAGAGAGGTAGAGAGACAGAGAGAGACAGAGAGAGACAGAGAGAGACAGAGAGACAGAGAGACACAGAGAGAGACAGAGAGAAAGAGAGAGAGACAGAGAGACAGAGAGACACAGAGAGAGACAGAGAGAGACAGAGAGAGACAGAGAAAGAGAGACAGAGAGACAGAGAGGGAAAGAGACAGAGAGACACACACAGAGACACACACACAGATTGCTAATTTATTTTCACTTTGTCCATACCTCTTTCCATCTATCAAATGATTGATCCCTTGATTAATTTTGAATGATCTAAATGGTGTCCAAAGAAAATATTTTGGCAATAGTTATAGTAGAGAATTCCAACTGAATTACAAGTTTGTAAATGTTTAGAAAAACTATGGCCTGTTTCATTCTGCCTCCTGAATTTTCTCATAAAGTTTAAATGCAGTTTATAAGAAAATTATATCACTACAAATGGGAAAAATAACCTGTTTCCCTTGCTAGCTTAGTCTCGTTTTGTAGCTATGGGTCCAAAAAGGAAAAGGAAATGCTATTTTTACTAAATGTAAATCAGAGGTTCAATTTTTTTAAAGCTTTGAAAAGTATTTATTGATTTTACTTTAAAAAGTAGGTGATCATTTTAAAGGGAAAAGAAGCAACTTAATGTGCATTTTCACTAAAACTAAGTTTTGTGCTATATTTATTCATTTGTGTATTTTTCAATTCAATATATATCGAAAGCAATTTTTAGTGGGCAACATTTCAGAAAAATAAGGATTTTAAAATGTATGCTGGATCTCAATGATTACTATTGGACTGTACTTTCTATTTGTTATTAATCGAATGTTTTGAAGTATGGATGCAGTGAAGTAGAAGAAAAATGTGTACAACACAGTTGTGACCTACCTGCTTTCTCTCTGTTTTCTGGTACATTGTTCTTTAACTGCCCCCCAACAGAAAGAGAGAACATTGCCTTTTATTGTTAAGCACTTGTAATTCAAATCGATCTCACTGTAGCTGGCAGGATTTATATATGTGTGTGTCTGTGTGTGTGTGTGTGTGTGTGTGTGCAGAAGGGGAGGGAGAAACAGTGGTTAAATATTGCCAAGAGAATAATATAGGAGAAATATCTAATTTGTGCTTGGTTCCTGCATCAGATGTTTTCAGCTTACAGTTAACTGGCTGTTTTTTTTCATATTTGTTATACATTAGAACTATTTTGACTCTTAGTAATGTAGTGTATTATTTAGTACACCTTTAGTAAATACCTTTAGTAAATTATCTTAAAAAAGAAAAAAAAAAAGAAAAAAATTTGTTTTCAACGTTCATGGTCTTGATTCAGCTACACCTGAATGCTTATGTGGTCTAAATTCTTCAGAATCCAAGTCTAAACTGGATCTGAAATGTTGATCTAATTGAACTAGGCAGCTGAAATCGTGTATTACCAGGATATTTCCTGAGATAAATCTCAGTGAGGTTGCAAACCTAAATATTATCTTGCTTTAGTTTTCTATGTGAATTTCAATTGTTTAAACTTAAAGAATGTTGCTTTATAATATAGATGTAATTTTAGGTATATTTAGTGTTTTTAAAATTTTCTTTAACCTTAGATATTGCCAATTTTATTGAAATACTAGTTTTTATTCATCAGAGAAAGGAAATAATGAGATACATAGCATGTCTTTCTCATGCACATCATTCCAGTAAACGAAACAACCTTCAAAATGCAAAAGGTTTAATTTTATTATTTTCAACTATTAATATTATACACTCTTACAGGAATGTAGCTCAGTGGCACAGTGCCTGCCTGGCAAGTGCAGATTCTGAGTTCGACCCCCAGTATAGGAAAAACAATCACATACTCTTGCACAATAAAAATCACTATGCATCACCTATAAGGAAAAGAAAATATCACTAGCTATGGTGCAAGCAGTAATGGCATTTTATCAAGGAAAGAGGAGAAAGTATGGGACTAAGAATATACAAAAACTTATACAGCATTTACTCATGACAAAATAAGCTGCTGCTGGTTCTATCCTTTCCTCTACCATCCTTGTCATTTCACCGTAAAATGATCCTTGGGCAACCAGTTGCCATTAGATGGGACAAGGGGCAGTGCTGGTAGATTCCTTCTCTTTTTCATAGGCTGCAAATTGTGACAGTGAAGGTGTTGGTCAGCTGGGCTGGCTTTGGAGTGTTCCTTGGGGATTAGCAAAGCACATGGGTGGATGGATCTGGGTGGCTCACAGGGGCGTGGATCCTTTTGGGTCCAAATCTCCTAGCCTGCTCCTTCTTCTCTGGAGCTGTTCCTTTGCTCTGCTTTGCAGTATTCATGAACTAACATCTTTGCTTAGCTTCATGGAGGCAGCTAAGAGTGGACTGAATCCAGTGAAACCACGAGTCAAATTAAAACTCTCCTCATTTAAATTGTAAGTGTGAAATACTGTGTCTCAGAAGCCTAACTAATGGAAAACTGGGATGAGTGAAGAGGGGCTGTTGCAGACAATGCATTGCAAATATGGTTTTGAGGCCATTGAAATTGACTTTTTTTTTTGAGACAGGTTCTCAATTTGTAGTTCAAACTGACCCTGATGACCCTGAGCTCACTATGTAGCCCAGGCAAGCCTCAAACTCAGCAATCCCTCTGCCTCTCCTTCCCTTGAAACACCACGCCTGGCACTGTGGTATGTGCTACTGATTGCTGGTGGGTGTGAGTCACCACAGCCTGTATTCTTTATGCGGTTACTGGGGAATCAAATCAGGATCTTGCACTTGCTAGGCAGGTGCTGGAACCACTGAGCTAAATCTCCAGACCAAAAATTGACTTTTTGAAGCTTCTGGGGGAAGTTTGTAGATGCTGGTCAGAGAACACTTAGAATGGTGTACGTAGAATATGACCCCTGATTCTGGCTAAATTTCAGATGGCTAGAGTGCTGATAGAAATGTGGCTAGTGGGCCGGAGGATTAGCTCAGTGGTTCCAGTGCCTGCCTCACAAGTGCAAGGTCCTGAGTTCAATCCCTGGAAACCACATACATACAATGCTGGGCGTGGAGACTCACGCCCACCAACAATCAATACCGCATACCACAGTGCTGGGTGTGGTGGCTCACGCTTGTAATCCCAGCACTCAGGAGGCAGAGACAGGAGGATTGCTGAGTTCGTGGCTTGCCCAGGCTACATAGTGAGCTCAGAGCCAGCCAGAACTACAAAGCGAGACCCTGTCTCAAAAAAAAAAAAAAAAAGAAATGTGGCTAGAAAAGGCCAGAACCAGCATACTGCAGTTGGATTAAAGATCATATGTATTAAACATTTACAAAGAATTTGTCTACATTTGCCCGATTCCACTGACATTGCAGAAGGCTGACACTGGAGTGGAGGACTGATTAATCTCACTGAGGAATTTCAAGACATTCCAGTATTTCCAGTATCCTCGCTGTGGTATGGGTAGTACTGATGGTTTTAACTAGATCTATAGTGTTTATCAGGAGAAAAAAATCAGAGCATAATAATTTTAAAAACTTAAATTTTGGCCCAAATTTACCATAAATAAAATTGAAAACAAAGGTGGGGTGGGTGCTAAAGAGCATAATGGCATTAAACAGAAAACAAGTACTTTGTAAAGGATAAGAAAGATGCCTTGAAAGGATGTCAGAAATTAGCAAGGCATCACATATGGCAGGGAGACAAAAGCGTTAACTTTTCATTTGAGAAAACAATTCCTGGCATTTCTGCTCAAAAAATGTCTAGAAAATTCATTCCCTAGGATTCATTTCACCACGCTAAAACACTTGGGTATTCAGAGGCTGCTGCTCCCATGGCCCAAGGAGGCCTAGCTACTGACCATTTGGCAGACCTTTGTTTGTCCGGGTGATGCTAATTTTATCAGTATGCAAATAACAATAGTTGTAGGTCAGAGAAGCGTCTATTCTGATTTCACAGGACTGTCTGGAACACCAGGCAAAGAGCCTCTGAGAAGGCATAGTGTGAAGCCAGAGGAATGAAGACAAAGATGTGGTGGTGGCTCCAGGAAGTTGAGGACCAGGAAGTTGAGGTCCAGGAAGTTGGACCATAGGATATCTGTCCAAGAAAGCTTTATGCTACGAGTGGAGCCAGACTAAGAGGAGAGATTGTGCCATTGATACTAGATGTGGAGGTACAAGACTCAATATTTTCCCAGTATTGCTTCCATCCCAATCTTTTCTGCTCCTTATTCCTCCTTCTTGGAATGGAAATGTTTTCCCTGTTCTATTGTACTTTAGAATTATGTACTTAAAAAAATTTATGGAAGTTCACAACCATAACTTTGCCCTCAATCTCAGAGGAGACTTGACTTCTAAGAAGACTATTGGGATTGTTGAGACACTGAGGGAATAATTGCTTTGTTAAACTTGAATGAGAGATTGTTGTGTCAGGTTAGATGGGAGTATGACATTTTGTTTATTTGGAGAGTAAATGTGATTTAATTATATGTGTTTGATTATCAAGTTGACAAAGGGTGGGGTAGGATGGTGAAGGTGGAACCTCACATTGACTGACTTGGGATTTCACTTTGGTGATTAATGGAGCACATTTCTGGTGATACCAGCATGATATTGTAGGAACTGGATCTAGCCCCTTATCCTTTCTCTGGCATCATTCCCCTGCTCTGCTTTGCAGCCTACATGAGCTGAGTATCTTGTGCAACCATTCCCTTCTTGCATAATACTCTTGCCTTGGAGTATCCGACCCTGGACTGAATCCCCTGAAATCATGAACCAAATGAAACCTTCTCACTTTTAAATCATGGATTTATGTATTGTGTTTCACTGAGAAGAAATCTGAATAACTCAGAAACCTTCCCCCGATATACTCTGAGGGACTTGTCAGTTTATTGCACTGGCCAGAACTGGATGCCCTTGCTACCTGTAGCTGCAGGGGAGTCTAAGATTCTATGTAGTTATCTTTGCAATACAATGGAAAAACGACTGTCAAACATTTCCAGTCTCCATGGCAGAAGACAGTGAGAGAGTAGAGGGTAGAGAATTGTGTCACAAGTATTTACTGTGATTTCCAAGTTCTACTTTGTGTCTAATTAAATTCTAGCAAGTAAGGACAAAATTATGGGACAACAAAGGAGATATCTTTTGAAAGTTTATCACAGAGGGACAAATCTGGTAAGACTGATTGTATATTATGATTTGAATTTTTAAAAATCACTTACTCTTTTAGAAGAAAGCATATCAATTTTATTGTATTTACTTTTTAAAATTAGGACAAAAATGGGAATTTCCCCTTAGATGTTTATTACAATGCTTTCTCATTATATCATGTCTGTTCACAGGCTAGTATGATGACTAGATAAAGAATTTTTGGTGAGGAGTTAGTTAAATGAGCACTAGTATCACTACACAAATGAGTATTCATAACCACTACTTGTTTTATTCTAGAGAAGCAACAAAATGGCAGAGACGACAGCTGCCACATCATATACATACACACACTCCTTCCTACACAAACTATGCTTTGTACATCAGATGCAGCATAAATATCATGGCATGTGGCAGTTGCTATGGTAACGAGATTTTTTTTAATGAAGAGCAGATGGAACAGGCATATAAAACTTGCATAAGTTGTTAGTAATCTGTGAGTTACTGCAGACTAGTTGCTGGGGGAAACTTTAAAATTCTAGCTTTTCTAATTCTTCCACATAATGTGTTCAACTACCTCTTTTTTTCTTGCCTAGTTCTGTTCATTTTGGTATCCAAATTGTAGTGGAAAATTGTCAACAGTTTTTCCTATACCACAGAAATTGTGTGTAATTGTCAATTGTGTAATTGTGTATTCCTGCCTTTGCTTTTCCAAATGAATTCTATTATGGTGCTTGAAGCTCTGTTTGTTATTTGTGGAATACATATGCAGTCCTAATGGCCTCATATTAAGTTTAAGTTGTATAAATTCAATTTAAACCATATACAGTACATGATAATTTTGAAAACAGCTACAATTCATGCAATATACCAAATAACACTGAGATCAGTTTCAAGTATGAAATGGTTACAGCATTCCATGTGGTTTGTTACAAGGTACAAAGTGAGGTGTAAGTGCTATAGAACTTATACTTAGGAACTTTAATTAGTTTTTGCTCTGTTTCTCCAAGCGTTCAATCTAGATGGGCCTTGGAATGGTATCCTAATCATTGATACTTTCCAACCATGATGTGGAAATGTAGAGGGAAAAATCAAGGGCATATTTGTTGTAGTAAAATCCTAATTATTTTTCTCTATTACATGATTTTCTATATTTGTCTATAGAACAAAAACAACAAAGGAGATTTCAACAAAATTCAGCAACTACTTAAATTGTACTCTGCATAAGGCAACATAGAAAGATAATATTTACAAAAGTAAAACATTTTAGTGATGAAAATTATGAGGAATAAAAAACATGTAGCTCAAATGCAGTGCACCTTAAAGGTTATTAGGAGGAAGTTCTATAGTCTCCAAACAGGAAGTGTCATTTTAGGTAATGGCTCTTTGATGTCTATCATTTCATATCCCTGGTTAATACAAATCTTAAAAATCTTCCCTCTGTATCTGTGATCTTGCATTTTCCTTGTTTCTTTATCTTCTCTGATAAAACACTTCTTTATCATACAAGCTGTGGAAATATTGTGGGGAAACTGATTCAATGGATAGAGAATATTAAAATACATTTTTATTTATTCATGGGTTTGCTCTTGAGAATTTCCCTGAAGATTTTTCAGGGGTTTAGGCAGTCCTTATAGTTTCTGTTTTGTCTGAGGACAGTATTGAGTAGAGAGATTCATGACCAGCAATTCTTTTATACTCCTGGTGTCTCAAGGCATCCATTTGGATAACCCCTGGCTGCGACTGCAGAGGAGCTGATTGCTTGTGTCTCCACCTCAACCAGTAGCAAGCACCACGATGTGATGTTGCATATCCCCACCCTCCTTGATGTGGCTTTCATGGTACAGCTCTGCACAGGCTGTGCAGGTCCTTCGATATGCCTCAGGGTGAAAAGTTCATCAGTAGGAATCTAGGGAGAGGGCGCCTCATCTTGCTGAGGACTGACTACAACCTTCCCGCCTGCTAATTCTGTCCACTGATGGTCCATTGCAAAAGCTTGGGCCACAGACCTTTACTCATTAATCATTAATTTCTCCATCCACTCTCTTTTTGATTAAAATGTATTCTAACCCAGTGCCAAAAAGGGTACTAGCGATAGAGACTAATGTGGCAGACTTCTGGTGCTTTTAGCGTAGAAAGGGCATCAGGCAATAAATAACCAGTATACTTTATACTTTTAAGATAATGTTTGTGAACTTCACCTGAAAAAGTTTAGGGCATAGTCGTGTGGATGGAGAAGAACCTTGCAGAACTTCATAGAGCGGCCAAAGACAGTTCCTACGGGAAAGAACATTTCAAGAGAGAGTATGTAAGTTCCTAAATTGAAGGTGGAAATAAAATGGTAGCAATTTTAATTTTAGGCCTGGGCAGTCTATATTTTTTAGACTTCAAAGAACTTTTTACATATTCAGTTTGCAAATACCAAGGCCTAGATTTTGATTCTTTTTAGTTATTTTACCAAGATAGCATCAATTGTGTTATCAAGCTTACAACTGATTAATGAGCCCACACATTTAAATAAGTGCAGTAATCATAGCATTTTAACAGTTATTATTAATTCCTTCATTACACACACCATAGCCAGTATAAAATAATTATATAACTAGGAAAGAAAGAAAAGAAGAACCATGATTGTTTTAATCACTATTAATAGTGTGAATCCAAAATGTATTTATTAGTTCTCAGTAATAAATTGAATACTTAATTCTTCCACGGAGCTATCTTTTAAAGTTAAAGGTTAGCATGTCTGTAGTATTTTAGTACATGAGACAGAAATGTTGAACACTAAGGGGAAATAAATCACAAATGAGATTTCCTATGTTAGGGATAAAACTCAGGAAAGTTCTCAGCCAAGTGTGGTAGCAAATGCCTATAATCTCAGCACTCAGAAGGCTGGGGCAGGAGGATTGCTATGAGTTCAAGGCTAGCCTGGGCAACACAGTGAGTATAAGGCCAGACTGAGCTGCATAGCGAGACCCTGCCTAAAAAAAAAAAAAAAAAAAAAAAAAAAGGACAAAACAAGGAAGTTCTCCTTTACCAAGAACCAATAATTGCTGCAATCACAGTGCATTCCTTAACAGATTAACACTTTATTACGTGGGAAGCTAAAGAGAATTAAGCAGACTTTGACTTCCTGAGAGTTACATGTATTGCTATATTTCTAGTTCATTACAAAAATAATTGTGGACTCTAATTTTGTTTAACTAGTGTTCTGCTTATAATTGCAAAATAGCTGTTAAACAATTGCACAAAAGCTCAGCTTTGTAAGACATTAATGACTATTCAACCTCCACTAAGACACTTAATATGGTAGGATGTGAGAGATTTATAATTAAAACAATCTTCTCAATGAATTGTTTGCTCTGAAAACAAACAGCTCGCCTTTACCTTGGCACTGGTAATTGACAATTAATTGGCAGTACAGTTGACAGTGCATTTGGCTATGTTTTATCACTTATTAAATGAAATAGGATTTACATCCATAATATTATCACAGGACTTGTAATATTATTAACCATAACTCACTAGCAAAATATATGATTGAGCGCTCTATTCATCTTTGTATCATTAGTTAGCGTTAATCAGTACAGCAGAGAAGCCTGCGTTGCTGCTAGTTGTGATTATTCTCTCTCTATTTCTCTAAATGGTGCTTGATGAACAGATAAGGAATAATGGAGTGCAGTTTTTTAGAGAGAGAAAGATAGTGACTTAATGATTAAATCTGAGAATAACTCTAGAAACTTTTTCCCAAGATTATTCTTATCAAGTGAAAGGAAAGTAATCATCACAAATAAAAGTGGTCTCATGTGCTTATTATTTTCTGTGCAATTATAGTGGATTCGAAGGCATTGGTTCATGCAGCATTTTCTCATCATAGACAGAAGAGAAATTTCGGGTTTCCTAGTGATTAGGTTCATGGATGCTGCCAGTGGACTTGTCTTGAGCCTGGTCACAATCCAGCTAATTCTCTGAGACTTAAGATAGAGGGTGGGATTTTATGGTCTCTCTCAGTATCATTTCTGGCTCTCTTTTTCTGTTTCCCATGTCCCTTATATCTTTCCTACTGCAGGGAAACAAGCTCTATATTTGCAGAGGAGACGTACTGTCACTCAGCGCCACGAAGAGTGGCAAGTTAGGAATGCTCTGAATTTCAGTTCTGTTTTCTGTGAAACAGGTAAACTAGCCACATATGCTGACTGCCTCTCAGGGTTCTCCTGAGAAAGCAGTGAGATATTTTATGTGCAGGTGCTACACTCTTATTGGTTGTTGATGCTTCTCAAATCAATTTTAATTCATTAATGTAAATAATATAGTCACTGTTAATCATATCCCATACAGTCACAGTAGTCTTTAACATTGCTATTGTATTTTATTTTTGATGATAGACACAGAACAAAGTTATTATGCTGTTATTGTAGGCATTATAGGCAATATAAACAAAAAGTAATATAATAGAAATGTCAGTGATTTGGAACCTGTCAGAATGGTTTTGAATTTTAATAACACTGGTGTCTTCAAGCAAGTTGGCACATCTCATAAACCTGGGCTTTCTAATCAGCAGTATGGGATTTCAAAAAATTTACATTGCAGAGCTACTAGAACATTAAATAATACAGTGTGTAGAAGATTACTGCATGTTGAGGTTATGCCATACCTGACAGTGATTACAAATATAAGTAAGTATATATCTTTTGCATATTATGTTCCTGAGCAGAGTAGCCCTTAATATACCATTGATGAAAAAGAGGAAACCATCATATTTTTTTTCTTTCATGAAAGATTGCTGTCAGTACACACTTATTTCTCGTTATACAGTGCTTTTCTAAACTCTATAATAAAAGCAGACATAGTGGAATGTGTATCTATATGAAATAGGCTTTTCTGCCTGTACTGGGCACTTCCCATTGCTGACAAACAATACTTGACACACACCACTTAAAGGAGATCTAGTCTTTGGTTGGTTGGTTCCAAAGTAGAAACAGCATGGTGGATGAGGGCCCGGCAGAGGCCCTGGCAGCCAGAAAGTAGGAAAGCAAAGGAAGAGCCAAGGAAAAGAGTACACCTTTCCAGGTCACACTCCAAAATCCTGCCTCTTAGCAGCATATTCAGCTGTGAGCTCATCTCAGCAATGGATGGGTTCCCTGACAATATCACACCCCCGTGACCCAAGGATGTCCCATACACATGGGATTTGGGAAACACTTTAGACCTCAGAACATTTTATCAGTGTTTTTGTTGCTCTCAAAATAAACTACCATAGGGGCGGAGATTTAGCTCAGTGGTGCTGGCTCCTGCCTAGCAAGCACAAGGTCCCTGGTTTGATACCTGGTAACCACATACAACAATACAAGTCATGGTGAGTCACGCCCACTGGCAATCAGTACCACAAATGCCAGGCTTGGTGGCTCAAGCCTGTAATCCCAGCATTCAGGAGGCAGAGGCTGGAGGACTGCTGAGTTCAAGGCTTGCCTGGGCTACATAGTGAGCTCAGATCGCTTCTCGGCCTTTTGGCTAAGATCAAGTGTAGCATAGTGAGCTCAGGGCCAGCCTGAACTACAAAGTGAGACCCTGTCTCAAAAAAAAAATTAAAAAAATAAACTACCACAAATATAGAGCTTAAATACCAAGAAAGTATCGCCTTACATTCTGTAGGCTATGCTCATGGATCTGGACATGGGATGGCTGGGCTTGTAACTCACCAGGCTGAAATAAAGTTATTGGTTAGCTCTCCAATTACACCTGACACTTACAGAATTCATCCGTTCTGTAATTCATCCTGGAGGTTGTAGAACTAGGCTTTCTGCTTTTTTGCAGGGTGTCACCTGGGAGTCATCCTTGCTTCAGAGGTCATTTGCTGGTTTCTGCAAGTGGCCTTCTGTATGATAGGACAGTCTACTTCTTTCTTCACCAGGGGCAGAATTTCCCTCTTCAGTTATGGAAAAGGAGTCTGATATAACCTAAGAAGACCATGGAAGTGACAATTTTATTGTCTTCATCTAACCAAGTGAATAACTATTCAATTTTATGCATCAGTTCCATGGAAAGGATTATACAGTGCATAACACCAGAGGCTAGAACCTCAGGGGCCTTGTAGAATTCTGCCTACCACAGTTGCCTGAAAGAGAGACAAATGTATAATTCTTCAGAATGCTCTTAACTCGCAGAAATACTGCTTCTCATTCCACTGGTTTTCCAGGATCTTCCTTCCCTTCCCCATCCCCCACCAGGCTACTGGTGAACTTGTGCATGTTGTGCTCAGAATACTGGTAGATGACATCAACGTTGACAGGAATGGATGGTGAAGTAGGAGAAATGAATGTTGAGTAAGGGAGGCAATATTCAGGTGGTGAGCAGGGACAATGGTAGGAACTATCCTTGGTGACCAATATTCATGTTCTCTGCTAGGAGACACATGTCAGTTTCCATTTTCCAGGCCTAGTGAAGGTGGGTGTTGTCATGTGACTGAGCACGAGGAATATGTGGCAGGGATTGGCACCACTTGAGCCCTGGACTTTAAAATTAGGCCATGTGAGGTCTTCTCTTCTCCTTTTCTCCCCATATTCCCTGGCCAAACAGAACTCAAAGAGAAGAGCTCCTGAAGCTATAAATGGCCAAGGTCTCTGCATGACTGGGGCCCATCTCCTGGCTCTTCACTCCCTGCCATATATTGATCTGTAACATGAAGTTACACTGTCTAAAATCATTGAAATTATAATACATCTGTCACAGCAACAAGAACTACTTATCTTACTTAGTACAGAAATAAAATAATATGGGACTGTCTTACCAGCAGGCCAGCAATTGGAACAAAAGTTTATCAAGAGGCTACAAACTAAGAAAGTCATGTACTCATGTGGTAAAACAGGTTAGAGTTTTACAAATGTTTACTACATGACTATGACATGAGACCGTGACTCCCAAAGTGTATTTCTTTTGTCTAGTCTATCTTGTAATCTCATTTTTCTTGCTATTATTGCAGAATACCATACTCCACAAAGATAGGATGTTGGAAAGTGAGGCAGTCGTTCAGAGCTTTGGAGGCAATTCCAGGATATTCTGCCTTGACTTTAATCCAGAAATAGGGAAATTTGAAGTTTCCTTAAACACACTTTCGAGGCTACCATCTATTGTTTGTGATCTCAGGCAGCTGATCCTCTTTCAGCCTGGAAAAGCTAATTCATACTTATTTCCAAATGGGTCATAATGTATTTCACCCCAGTTTGGAGGGCTTCTGTGGTTGGAAAGTAATGTGCAAACTCTCTGGAAAGCTGGAATAGATCATCATACATCAGCTGAGAGAAAGAAAGCCCTGACTTAGTCTTTTCCAAAATCTCTGCAAATGCTTGAGACATGTCAAAAATCCTGATGTTCACTCACCACTCCCATGATTTCAGTCTGTCCTCGAATGCAGCCACTTTTTCTGCTGATTTGAATGGAGTTGTCATGCCCCCCCACCCCGAAGTGACAGTTTGAATTAATCGAGCTGCTTGAATACATCACATGAGTGAGCATTCCTCATGACTCATCTGTCATCGAAATGTGCTGCCAGGGGTGAATGTTTCCCTAAAAGAAGTCTGTGGTGCGGTTCTCGTAACTAAAACCTCTGGCCGGTAATCTACCTATAGAAACTGTCTCACACTGTGCATAATAGAAAATATGTGTGCTCTGTGTCTATTTCCTCACAGATCTGCACCATCTTGACTTAAGGCCATTTGATTTGGTGTGGTTGATAATTTTACCCACATCCTGAAAAATGTTGTTAGGTTCAGTGACATGATTTGACTCACCAGCATGACTCTGTGGATGACACAGTATGCAGACTGACATTCAGAAGTGATCTCTTTAAACCCTTGTAGTAAAACCAGAAAGCCACTTAAATATAACAGCCACTTTGTGTACATCCTGACAAAACAGATGAAACTTGTTCTCCTGATAGTTTATTATTGAGAAGCTTATAATAGTTCAGCAGCTTTGTTGCTGTGTCATCAAAAGGAACCATGACAAATCTTCATGCAAATCTTCCTGAAGAAAATATCATGGGGAAAACAAGTTGATGCATTGTTGTCCACATGGGTTAGACTCATCAACCCATGTGATTGGTTAATTCTCTAAAAATTGTACCTCAGTATCCTCTTATGTCAGAAACACAAAATGTAAGTAAAATATAAATGATATGAAGTAGGTTGAAAATTTTCAAATGGTAGGGAATAAGATATAAGGGGGAGGTGGAGGAAAGAGATATAAAGCCAATAAAAAGAATCAATACAATATGGAAATAGAGCTTATGGAAATGGGTAGAACAAGGATTGGAAGGAGCAGGAAAGGGTGGACAAGGTATGGAACAAAAAAGACAAGTTATGTACATGTGCCGACTCCCCACAATAAATGCAATCCTTATGGCCTGAAAATATGTGCTAATAAAATAATGAACAATAAAAAAGTCAAACATGTCCTCTGGTACTGTGAACAGCCCAGGGACTGGCACAAGTCCCTTGGTGCTGGGTATCACGGATATTTTGAAGTGACCACATTTAGGCAAAATATGTGGACTATACTTTTTGCATCAGCAATTTTTTCCTCACCATTTCTCTGTCACAGAATCTCAAGAGGTTTCATTAGAACATACGCGGTGTCCAGCCAGACATGGGGTGTCAGACTGTATTCCCAGCACTCTGAGAGACAGGCAGCAGCAGGATCCCAAATTTCAGCTCAGCCGTGGCTACGTATCAGCTTGGCAAGACTCTACTGCACAAGAAAAAATAACAAAAGGGCTGATGAAATAGCTCATTTGGAAGCCCCTCGGTTCAATCCCAAAATGTCTGCTCCCACCAAACACATAGTAGCCTTGAGAAAAGTCCACCTGCAAAACTGTTCTGACTCACTGGTTTGTCAGATTAGCTATGTCACTTTTGGGACTGCGGGTGACAGGAATAGAATTGAAGTTCTCCAGGGGCAAAAGTGGGTGGCAGGACTTAGATCAGCATGCTTTCTATGAAGAATTGCCTCATGGTTAACAGGCATAGCTGTTACAGGAGCTTCAGCAGTGGTGACAATCAGAAATGGCCAATGCTTTTTACTGCCAGCATCTGTGGCCTAGAGAAGCTTTGTCCATAAACAGAAAGAGCAAATGTTGTAGTATTGATAATGATGGTGATTTAATATTGCTAATGTCAGTAGTAATGAACAACAAAATAGTAAAATGTCTTTGTGAGGTATTATATTCTAAAATTTTTCAAGTGTTGCAGGTAGCAGCTCAGTGAACAGGACTGAGTGGACAACACGGGCACAGCTGCCATTTATTCTGCAAACAGACATCAGCAGGAGCTTTGATAGGTCAGCTTTGCCTTGAGCATTTTTAGTGTTTTGTCCATGATACGTAGTAAAACTTCTTTCCATCGTGATCTCTTCCTTTTTTTCATAAAACTCTCCCACTTTCTTTCCTCAAAGCAGAAGTAGCATACTTCTTAGTGCTTTGTTCTTAATGCATTGACTTTTTAAAATTAATATTTCCATGCTGGGGAAGTTTGTTGGCAAAGTGACCATGCCATATACACAACTCAAGGTTACTGGGTTTTCACTTCATTTTTTCCAAATTCAAACTGTGTTCCTTCCTCTCCTACTAAGTTGTCAAGAAAGCAATTGTCTTGTTTTAGCCACTCTGCTGTCACTGGACATAATACATGACACCCACACTCATGGCTCTCAGACAGAATCAGGATAGCAGGGAGTCTGGTGGAGGGTCAGGTGCTCAGCCCACAGCGACCGAGAAGACGAGAGTGTGGGGAAAAGACAAAGGCAAGAAGATCGTCTTTCCTGTTCACACTCCCAGTGAAATCTTGACCAAGTGGCACCTGTTAACAATGCATTTGGCTAAGAACTCATGCACAGATGAAGGACCCAGAGAGTACAGTGCCCGTGATCCAGTCGCCTTCCACACACACAGGAGAACCGAATGGAATGCAGCATTTCAGATCTAAAACGAGATACATTTTTTTTTTTTTGAGACATGGTCTCGCTTTGTAGTCCAGGCTTGCCCTGAGCTCACTATGTAGCCCAGGCAAGCCTCGAACTCAGCAATCCTCCTGTCTCTGCCTCCCGAGTGCTGGGATTACAGGCGTGAGCCACCACGCCCGGTGAGATACATTTTGATTTTCTCTTTTCTTTCTCCAGCAACTCCATACCTAAGAATCTATTTAATTCTACTAACTGAACTTAGTGCATTTTTCTCTTTCATTAAAGTGGGTTTCTCTTCAGAGATATACTGTCTGCTCAGTACTTTTGAAAGAAAGAAATATTTTATATAATATGGGCAATAAACTTTTGCAATAGTTAGTACTTCTTGGCTTTGTGGTAAGACAAGTAATGGGAAAGGAAGGTAAGTTATAAATAAAAGGCCATAAAAGTATACTGAAAACACCTTAATATTTAAGTATTATGACTACAAATTGAAACTTTAAAGGTACCATGGCATGCTTTTCTCAACCAGTCTACATTTTCTGAGATAAATTTAATTCTTGGTTCCATATTCAAATCCTAAAAGAATCTAAAATTTAAGATAAAACCAAGAGAGGGAGTGGTGCTGTCTGGCCTGAATTAGAATGGTGAATTAGTTTAGTTTAGTGAATTAGAATTAGTTTGCTTCACGAACTGAACTCGTTCCATGATTCTGGGGAAGATGGCTGGAGTCATGTTTATCCCTGGTGCATAGTTCACAAAGGGAAGCAACAATTTGTGGCGCATTTCTTTTTGCCAACGTAATTGTTCATGAACAGAAGTGATTGTGAAGCAAGATGTTTGTACTACTAAATGTGACTTTTATCAGTGAATATGGACTTTGTTTTCTTTGAGTACCAATAAAATAAATATTGTGAAGTAATTAGATGTATTTAAATTCTACACTATTTGACACTTTGCTATTCTCAATAACAGATAATAGGGATCCAAGGAGATGCTTTCCCCCATAGTGTAGCACATTCCAAAAGGACTAAAGTCTTGGCTAACCAATAGAAGACAAATCTAAGCTTTTTTGGGCATACACATGTTTTATATGCATACAGCATTATACAAACTTTATTTGACTTGGTAGACTTCTAAAGAAAATAAATGAACAAGTACTTTATTTATTTTTATTTATTTATTTATTTATTTTTTATAAATTGAATTCTTTATTGGTACAATTTATATACATCTCAAAATCATGTATAACATTCGGGAATTTGTACCAGTATATGACACAAGTTAATTCTCATTTTTACCCATATCCCTACCCGCCCATACCTCCTCACCCCTTTATACATGCTCTTTTATTTTCTTTCTGTATCATATTTATTCCTTCCCCTCATCACATTCCCACACCAAGTTTCCTATAGAAATTTTGCACTCTATAAAAGCTGTCATATTTTCTAAAGCTCATTTGCATCTACAGGTGTTCATGCCAAAGAGAAGATCCGGTAATTGTCTATCTGTGATCTATTAATTTCACTTATTAGTATATCCTCCAGGTGTCTCCATTTGCACCTAAATAGATCGATCTTGTCATTCTTTACGGCAGAGTAATACTCCATTTTATTAAAAAAAAACACATCTTCTTTATCCACTCTCCAGTTGATGGACATTTGGGCTATCCCCCTGCTAGGAATATACCCAAAAGTATTTATTTTTTTTGAGACAGGGTCTCGCTTTGTAGTTCAGGCTGGCCCTCAGCTCACTATGTAGCCCAGGCAAGCCTCAAACTCAGCAATTCTCCTGCCTCTGCCTCCTGAGTGCTGGGATTACAGGCATGAGCCACCACACCCAGCACTGTGCTATGTGATATTGACTGCTGATGAGCATGAGTCATCACACCCAGCATTGTATGTGGTTACCAGGGATTGAACTCAGGACCTTGCGCTTGTGAGGCAGGCACTGGAACCACTGAGCTAAATCTCCAGCCCAAGTACTTTATTTGTAATAGTCACTAAGGGAAAGACTCTAGGAAGGAGAAATGCTGGAATCTAAGGATTAGTCTTCACTGACCCATATGAAACCATGTTATGATTTCTCCGGTATGATTATTTTCCATAGCTTGGATATTCTCAAAAATACTGTAAGTATAGACTATTTTTTAGAACAGCATTCAATTTAAAGAAAAAATTTAAAGATAGTACCAAAAAACCCCATATACTATACCTCAAGGCCAATTTTCTCTATCATTGGCATAGCACATTGTTTTCATTTCTTTCTTCTTTTTTGGGGGGCCGGAATCTGGGATCAATTCAGAACCTTGCATTTGTGAGGCAGATGCTGGAACCACTACCCAGCATGGTATATTTGTTGCAGTAAATAAACTAACAGTGATACAACACAGTTAAATACCACACTTAACTCATATTTCTTGTTTTTTCCTAATGTTTTATTTGTTCCAGAACATCTCATCCAAAATATTGTTTTATCTTTTGTTGTCATGTCTCTCAGTTTGCTCTTGGTTATGACACTCTTTCAGGGTTTTCTTCATTTTGATGCCTTTGGCAGTTTGAGAATCAGCCGTGTGTTTTGTAGGGTGGCCCTCCGTGAGAATTCCTCTGTTTTTCTAGTTATTCAAATAGAATTGTAGATTTTGTGGAGGAAAACTATAGCACTAATGTGCCAATTTCATCACACTGTATCGAGTCAGGGTTATCCAGAGAAACCAACTGTTTCCCCTGGGAACATAAGTATTTTAAACAATTGTCCTACATACTTGTTGGTAGGCGGGTCTCAAGTTTGCAGTACAGGTGAATAAGAGGGAAAAAATTGGTGCTACAGACCCAAGGCATAATTTCTTTTCTGATTTGGTCCAGTATTTGGTCTCAAGGTTTTCCAGTGCTTAGATGTGGCCAATTTACTGTGCTGAGGTTAATGTCCTTTACTTACAGTGAACTGATGGTAGTTTAATGTCATTACAAGATGTTTTCACAGTCATGCTTGCACTGATTATTTAACTGGGTACTATAGTTTGGTGAATAGGACATGTGAAACTGGTAATCACAAGGACATTTTATCATCATGATTTATCACTGTTGAGGTAACCTCGATCACTTAGCTGCAATAGAATTTGTCAAACCTGTATATATCTGTTCATGTTTTGTTGTTTACAGTCAGTTCTTTAAGGTATGAGGCTTATATTTTTTCTTCTAGAGATTAAACTCAGAGCTTTTGCACTGAGCTATATGCTTGACTTGTTTTTTTTTAATTTTGAGACAGGATCTCACTAACTTGCTAAATTTCCATCCTGAGCTCAGACTTCCAATCCTCCTGCCTCACCTCCCAGACTGATGGGTTTACAGCCACAGTGACAAAAACCCAGCTACACTTCCCTTTTTTAAAGAAGAGCTTCTAGAAAAGTTCACTGGGGTTCTACAAGAGACATTATACAGTCCCATCCCCATTTATTTATTCAGTCCTTTATAAAATAAACAGTATAGGCTCATGTATACTTTCTTCATATTTTGTATTATAATTCAAGAAAATTTATACCAGTTTTTCAAACTGGGTGTTCTTCGGTCTTCACCCTTCCCTCTGCTCTCTCTTGTGCTGCTTCCACACATCTCCAACAGTGTTGTGTGTTGTTTTGTATTTTAGGAACGTCTTACATCATATAAGATGCCCTAGGTTTGTATCTTTCATTTCCAGTATGCCTGCAGTATCTGAGGTGGCAACTAAGTCCTTGTGGTAAACAGTGCAAAGACTGATGATGAGAATTCCTTCTGCCTTCAGACTGAGAGACTTCGCTCTTCTTCCAAATTACTTAGATTAGCACCTCTTCCTCTCATGCTTTCCAGGGGGATTGCTCCAGCTAGACTTGTTGCAGTGGCTTAAATAACTTTCTTCTCATCACTTGTACTGTAAGGACTGAGGGACACTGACAAGTGCCCCGTGTCATGTATCCACCATTACAGCAGCACGTGGCATTGTTTAGTTGCCCTGACATATTCACTGTGCTCTCCCTAGTCAGTCTTTCTGCCCCTGCTCCATTTGTAACACTTATTGTCACTTTTCCCTTTTTTTAAAAAAAATTAGGTCACTTAATTCAAATCACACAGCTTGCAGCTACTTTGTAAAGACTCCTTTCTCTTAGCAATGAGCATTTAACTTTCAAACATTTCTTTTCACACAGAATGATAACTCTCACTTTCTCACTGAATAACACTCCATTTTATGGCCATATCACATTTTACAAATATAATCCTACATTATGATTTTCAGGTAATCTAACCCCTGATATGAAAGATAATGTTGAATATTTTCTAATTACATGTCTGATGTCTTTCAAACAGCTAAAGAATTGAATGGGTATAAGATCTTTATAAACACAAACATAATTCTCAGCTATCTGTAATGATACAAAATTATAGCATTTACCAAGTGTATTTTGTCAATTTTAAAACATAGATATTTCCATATTCTAATATTTTTGAAGTTGTGATTTAATTTATAATCAATAGCTTCATAAAATCACTTCAAGTGGCACAGTTATTCTAATTATGCTGCATGTACAGACATTTGGTCATAGTTCTTTACTTTTATAAATTTAATTATGCAACTGCTTTGATTTCCTGCAAATATCCAGCTTACAGTGCCATTTAGCAGTTAAATAGTTAAAATTTGAATCTAAAGAAAATCAGATTAGAGCAGAGAAACATACATTTGATGTTAATGCAGACATATTCATTGTTAGAACAATAGTTTTAGTTTTTCCTCCTTTTTTTTTTTTGCCTAGGCAGTACATTTTAGTATCAAAGAAGGGACAAAATCCTAAAGTAAAGAATTAAATTCTATTATTTATTTTATGAATCTACAGGAACAAATAAAACCTGTTACAATCAAGAGAAATAAAAGCATGGAACTAAAAGCATGAGAAACTGCCAAAAACCTTAGTGTAGTTGAAATTTATTTCAAAGAAAATGAGAGGCTGGTGTGATGGATTGTCACTCAGGATTATCACCACGGCGTTATGTCACACTGTAATTGGCAGTCCCTAACTGCCTTCCTAATACTAGATAAAATAATGGTGTGTCTTACAATCCTTGAAGTCTTATATTTAATAAGACGTGGTATCTGCACTGTACTGTGCTACATGGTCTATGTACTCAGAGCCATTTAATCTTCTCTCATCCAGTAAGGCTGATATGAATGTCTTAATTCACAGACAATACCGCTTAGAATATGCTGCTTGTTTGCTTGTTCAAAGCCTTGCCACTAATAATTGGTAGAATGTGGACCTTAGTCTTTGACAGTAGAGCCAATGCTCCAATACCACCATAGTGCCATTGATAAGTTTCACTGCTTTTGTTATAGTTTAGTTCAGACTTTTCCCCAAAGTATCAGGTCTTCAGGGCTTCGGATTTTGGAAGGTGATGAGGTCACGGGGCACCAGAGCTGACTTGCTGCTAGGAGGTGGGAGCTGGCTGACGTGGTGGTTTCCTGAAGGCCTGACCTGGAAGGGTGCATCTCCTTCCCAGCCTTCCCTTCTCTGTCTGCTTCCTGGGCACTGTGATGTGAGCACCTTTTCCTCTGTTATTGCCTTTCACAGTGCAGTTTCAGTCCAATGACTATGGACTGAAATCTGTAGGGCCAACGAGTCACAATGAACCTCTTCTCTTCCTTTAAGGTGTGGGGGTCCAGCACTGTGTCTTGGTGACGAGACATGTTTCTAGCCTCGGTGCTACTGAAAAGCTTGCTGCCAACCTGGCTTTTTATTTCTTTTTCTAAATATTTTGGAACTGATTTTTGGATTGTATCTTACTTCAACCTGTTCCTTCACTATTTTCCCCAGAAATTGCCCATTAAAATAATTATAAAAGTTTTAAGGTCTGGAGATTTAGCTCAGTGGTTCAGGCACCTGCCTCGCAAGCGCAAGTTCCTGAGTTCGATCCCAGTAACCACATACAATGCTGGGCGTGGTGACTCACGCCTGTAATCCCAGCACTCGGGAGGCAGAGTCAGGAGGATTGCTGAATTCCAGGCTTGCCTGGGCTACATAGTGAGCTCAGAGCCAGCCTGAACTACAAAGTGAGACCCTGTCTCAAAAAAAAAAAAAGTTTTAAAATGATAGTGTTATTGTAGATGCATAATGTCACAGGAAGTTTATAGCAATACACCATAATTTTAGAGTTTTTCATTGTTCCTTTTCTTATCTCTTTGTTTATTGTAGGTATGTAGATCATAGTACATATTTCACTGAGATTCATTTCAGCTTCACTCCAGAGAAGCAAGTGAAAACCATATATTGAACTCTATTACCACTAATAATCATCAATATTTGAAAGCTAAAAAATACTAAGTTTGCATGGCAAGTTTTTAAAACGAATAATGTAGGATGTCAATGACATTATTCCTACTGTGTGATTGTCTAAAATAGAGCTTGAAGGTTTTCCAGTGAAGCACATCAGTGATATGGGGGATATTAAAATAAAACTATCACAACATGAAAAGGAACGTGATAGTGTTATAGAATAATAAGGAGGAATGAGGAAGACGTAACAGACTGCCAAGGCCAAATAGTTTTCGAAAAATGGACCAATTCCAAAAACACACCAGATAATCATTTTTCAGAGCAGAAAAGAGTAAAGCATTTCATTTGCAAGTGTTTAAGCAGATTAAGTTAATTAAAAGCTACTAATACTTAGATATAGATTAATGAAATGAATAATCCTTACAATTATCCCATAAACGTCATGAAGAACAATGTTATTTATTAAAGAAAGAAAGCTGGTCCTTGCTGAGCAATCACATGTTAAAACATTCAGCATGGCTAACATCGTTGACTCACTGAGCTGGTAACAGACCATCTTTCCCAGGGTGTGTGTGTGGTAGACAGCTTTGGAGATGGAAATACCGTACGTCTTCCCTTTGAAACAAAGGCAAATAGTCACGGTATCCATGCAAAGCTCCCCAATCTCCAAGATTAGACTGGTTGCTCTCCTATAACACAGTCTACTGCATGGGTAGGGATCAACTGTCCCTCTATGTTTTTCTGCCACAAAAATAAAGTTGCTGGAAACAGTACAAGAAAATGCTAATACCATGATTTCAATAAAGGACTTTGTCTCTGACCAAGGGCTACTGTGTCCTTTGCCAGCATTCCTAAAACTTTAGCTTAACCAACCTAACTTCCTATTTTGAAAGAAGCAAAACCTTAAAATACTTCACTGTTCTAGACAAAACTAACTAAATTTGACACAGCTTTTTATTAGGTGTTATTACTCAGAAGATCCACCATTACTTTTCCCCCAACAATGTAGTTTTCAAACAGTAGAAATGGATGTTATAAAATAAACTTTTTGTCTTGATGACATGTGCAAAGTGACTGTTAATGAACACCAAACCAGTTAATTAAAAAAGTAATCAGAAGCAATACTTGTACATACTGTTGAAAGAAAATACAGCTGATAGAATAAAGATACAATGAAAAATCATGACTTATCTGTAAGTCTTTAGTGTAAAAACTTTGATATCAAAGAAACTTAAGGGCAAATGGAAGAGGAACAAATAAATCTATGATTTAAAAATTATCCTTATTTTAATAGAAAATAAGATAGTTATAGTATCTCAAATTCTAAAACAAAAAATATATAAACATGAATTAATAAAAGAGGAAATTTGCTCAGACAAATTATTTGGGAAGTGACTCAATTTAGTAATAATGAATATAACCAAATAAAAAATTACAATCTAATAACTAGGTGGCAAATAATTATAAAAAATTGACAGTATTTATTTTGGATAAAAGTTCATCTATTAAGGTTCTCCAGAACCTATAGGATAAATACAGATATATAAAAAGGGCTTTTCTATGCAAATTGGACCATGTAATTATGAAAGATGAGGAGTCCTGCAGTATGTATTCTGCACCCTAGAGAACCACGAGTTACCACTCTGAAATCTTGATGATCACATTTCTGATGTTAGACAAGGACTGATACCTCAGGTCTTTTTTTTTTTCAGTGTTACTATATTGGAGTCATTAGTGGCTTGGATGTTTTCTGCCCAACTGCCTACAGCTTTCCTTGGTGGAGGGTCCAAGTTTCTGGCTTTTATGATATTCTTTATCCTCCACTGTACCTTTGGCTTCCTTCCCCAAACCCTCTCAGATGTATACTGTCCGGCTTCCCAAACCTTACTCTGAAAGAGAAGCTTCCCATAATCCCATGCCTGAAAAGCCAGGATCACATGTGTGACACCACTGTCTGCTGTCGTTGTAACCATGGGCCAGTCTCCCCTGGACCATACAGCTTGTGTCCTCTGAGTGCATGGATCACCACTGATCATGGTGAAGTTAATTCCAGAAAACCAATTCCCCATAAGCAACCATTCTCAGAGGTCAGGGCTTCTCCTCCGCCTCCTCCTCCTTTGGACAAAGTCTTACTGTATACCCCAGACTGACATAAATTCATGATCCTCACCCTCCTGCCTCAGCCTTCTGAGTGCTGGCTTTGCAGTTGTGCATCTGTCCTGATTTCAATCAGTGAACTACAGGATGAAATGGTGTGTGTGTGTGTGTGTGTGTGTGTGTGTGTGTATTATATGCATCCATGGCTCAGAAAGTCATACTGCCCCCTCCCTCTCTCTGGGTTCTGTGCACAGAGAACAATGTTGTCCATGTAATGTCCATGTGCTGTTCTAACACTACAAAAACACTCTTGTCTTTTGAAATGATAGTGGAAAAAGTTTGTTTATTATTTTAGTAGCAACTATCATACTTAAACAATTCTTTCAATTTATTTATTCTAGATATATTTTTTTCATTGACCGTGAGGAGAAAAGGAAAAATGATATCTTCAGGTGTGTTCCCTAGAGGCAGAGCTAGTAAAGTCTTCATCTGTTCCTAAATTTCAGCCATGTTGGGCTGTGGAGGAGTCTACCTCCTCCAGGAAGTAACTTTTCTGTGATGTGGCTGAACCTTGAGAGAAGAAGGAAGTCCAAGAGCCCTTACTCTTGAAGTGAGCTGGGAATATTCACCAACCCCTAATGGGTCCCAGTGAGTACACACTATATCCATTAAAATTGTACTCTACAGAATTAATTAGATATCTTTTAGCATTATGTGTACTTTTCTTTCATCATTCATTCATACTTTGATTAATATTCTTACTGTCTGTTGATGTTTTGTTATTATAAAAGTATTACCTTTCTTAATCTCTGGTGCATGGAGTATTAGAGATTATCACTGAAACTAGTCTAAAATGACCATTCCATTAGGAATTTGACCTACTCTGTGACTTCCCTAGGTCTAGCGCCATTATACATTCTTCCATGAAGCACTGTATTGGCAATTCATAACTTTATAACAGAATTATTATAAAGATCACATATCGTAACTTTTATGTTTAAATACGAAGTGTCCCTCAAGGCTCCTATGTTGAGAGCTTGCACCCACAGTTGCAGCACTATTCAGCAGGAGGCTGAAGAGAGGATGGCACCATGAGGGCACCAGCTTTCCAGTCGGGTTAACCCACTGATGCATTCAGAGCTGTACGAATATTAGGAAGAGGGGCTCGAAAGTAGGATGTTGTTCACAAATGGCATGTGTGCTGCTTCTTCCTGGCTCATTTCCTTTCCCTTTACTTAGGGCTGCCATGAAATGAGTGGTTTTCTACCCCCAATCCCTGCCACCAATGATGTTCCCATCTTGGAGACAGCTGATGATGGAGGGAAACTCAGAAACTATGAACCAAAATCTTTACCTTTTAAGTTATTTTCCTCAGGTACTGGGTCACAGCAATGAAAGGATGATAAACACAATGACATGGAGTATCATGTTAACTGTCACTCATTTATTATTATATTCATTGGAATTAATTACACCTATTTTATCACAGTGTGTTAAAATAAGTAGGCCTTTAGATGGTGTTTTAAATCACTTTTCTAGTTACTGGAACAAAATACCCAACACCCACAAACTAAAGAAGGAAAGCTTTATTTTAGCACACACTTTGTAAAAATTTCAGTCCAGTCGGCTGCTTCCATGACAACACAGTGTGGCAGAGTAGAAAGTTCATGGCTGGGGTGGCAGGAAGCAGCAAGTAGTGAATCTCTTTTACCGTTTTATTCCCTCCTGGCAACAAGCCTATTGGTTAGTGCCACCCACTCTCAGGGTGGACCATCTCATTATTCCCACCCAGAACTATGCTGAAACAAGCAGTGGAATAATTTAGTTACCACACACCCTTAATCCCTGTTCACACACCTAGGTCCAGCAACCTCTGGAAAGCCCCACCTATGAGCACAAGGGGCATTAGAGGGCATCTAGATAAAATCCATAATAGGTAGAAGTAATTTTTTAATTGAGAAAACTCTCAAAAAGCCTTTTGATGAAAGTTTGAATAAATTGCATGTTTCACTTAAATTGCTTTGATTCTCAAGGTAAGATCCTTTCCTTCGAAGAGTTCAGATATGATCCTGTTACTTTAATCAATTTTAGGTCTGGATTCATGCCTGTATTCATGGTACTAGCATGAAGTAAATATCTATTTCTTGGAATAATTTCATTGTAAACTGTGAATCACAATGTTACTTTACAGTGCTATGTAGGAATTTAATGGTCATATATGAGTCGCATGATGTTTTGAGGTTAAAGGAACAGGAATTTGAAATTAGTCGAAACATGAATTTTTGTACGGACCTTCTTAATTAAATAAGCAATAAAAATAATCACATACCCATAGTAATAACGTTGCATATTTACATAAACTGTGTATGTTGAGCAATGGTTTAAATCTTTTGAACATGTGAGCACATTTACTCCTCTGAACAACGTGAAATATGAGAAATTATCCCCACCGTGCACCTGCCAAAATGGAGACAAAGTGACGAGGGGCTTTGTCTTGGGTCGCACAGGAAGAGAGTTGAAACACATATGGTCTGGCTCCAGAATGGAAGGATGATTCTGCTCTCCAGGCAGCCGAGGCATTCGTCTTGTTCTCCTGACTCAAGGGAAAGCAGGATACATTCAAGGAGTGAAGTGTTTCCCGGTGGTCATCGCAGACACTAGAAATCACCAGTAACATGATAGCCTTCTCTGAAATGTGACCATTGCCTTTGAAACTGGTGTGGCGCTGAGCAGGCATTGCCTCTGCTCCTGACCTTTCCTCTCTTTCTCCTCCTCTACTTTTGTTTTGATTCTTCAATCCCCTTCTCTTTTTTTTCTTTATCAATACATTGTTCTATTTAAAAAGAAAATGAACATGTCAAGGGATTCGTAAAACAAAAACAAAAACAAAAACAAAAAACTAAAGGGCCGGAGATTAGCTCAGTGGTTCTGGTGCCTGACTGGCAAGCTCAAGGTCCCTGGGTGGATTCCCGCTAACCACGTGGAACAATACCAGACATGACGACTCATGCTCAGCAGCAATCAGTACCACATAGCACAGTGCTGGGCATTGTCACTCATGCCCGTAATTCCAGCACTCGGCAGGCAGAGGCAGGAGGATTGCCGAGTTCAAGGCTTGCCTGGGCTATGTAGTGAGCTCAGGGCCAGCGTGAACTACAAAGAAAGACCCTGTCTCAAAAAACAAACAAATAAAACAAACAAACAAACAAACACAAACACTTAAAATTCTGCATATCAGAGACAGGCCAAGAAATGAGATTAAATGCTCATAAAAAATGTAGATCTATTTTGTAAGCATTAAAATAATTATTATAACCATTTACTTTGCTTTCTAGAATATGAATGTTGCCAAAGGCCACTGAAGAGACAATTATAATATATTCTATCTCTTTGTGGTCGTGAGACCAGAATCTTGCCACTGAATTTGTTAACATTATTTTTTTAGGCTTTAAAAATATGTTCTAAATCATTACTACTAATATATGGGGAAATTTATTTACTTTGTGGATTTTTTAATTTAACTAAATATTGTGAACTTTTAAATACTTCTAGAAGACAAATATATACATATATATGTGTATGTATGTATATATATTTTTTCAGAATAAAAGATGCAATTTTTTTTCCTTATTTTTTTTTCTATTTTGGTAATTGTGTGTCTTTTGGAAAGTGAGGAGCTCTCTTTTGCAATATCCTCTTCTAGAGTGTGAAAAATCTTTTGGTGTTTGTCTTTGGAAAGGGAAATTAGCAGCTGTAGAGTATTATTCAGACTCCATCTGATTGTATATCTAGAAAGTGAAGGTCTACCTTAACTGTTTAATTAAGGATTGGAAGAAAATATTTAAGCAGGTGTTAATCAAGTCTTTTACAAAAATATTGCATATTCTAGCCTTTCCAGGTGCATTTCAGATTTCTTTTTATCCACAAAATAAAGTAGATCCTAGGTGAAGAGATGAAGTCTATTTTGAGTCCTAGGAGTGACTTTTTGATAGTTGGAGAATCCTACATTAATTACTTAATGCATAGTGTGGCTCCTCCTAAAGAAATCATGAAATCAAAATCTTAATCATGATATTGTTTATAACTATGTTATTTATAAACAGGTGTAGTTTATAAATGTTAAGTTGCATTTTCCAAGTATATCTGATAAGTTTTGACCTCTACATATATCCAAGAAAGTACCACTGTAATTATGATAATGAATATAGTCCTTTTATTATACAATGTATAAACAGAGAAAAATACACAAAACAGGGTGCTAGCTATTGCAATGCAAACATTCAGCCCCTACACTGTTCAAAAAATAGAACTTTGCTTGCCCTGTCAGAGGGCCCTTTATCACCCACCAATCACTGCTTACTCTGATGCACTCAGACATTAATCACATTTTTTATACTTTTTCTCTTCTTTTGTAATTTTTGTGAATGAAGTCCATAAACATGACAGATTAATTTTATCTGAGTTATTCAATATCTGATTTATTTTCTCCAATATCACGTTATAAAAATAAAATCTTATCAAGTGACTTTAATGTATCTACTCAAATGAAAACTATCTTGAGGTAAATTATAGTAAATGACCTTGATTTACATTAGAATGTCAAGCCAGTCTTGCACTCTTTTATTCAACAAAATTGGCCAAGAGAAAAAAGAGCGGATGGATGAATGGATGGATAAACAGAGAGACAGCCAAATCAATAGAGAGAGAGGTAGAGACACATAGTTATTGCTATTCCAGTTGGCAGAGTTTATTTAGTATTTTTATGCGACTGATTACATGTAGGGTTAAAAAAGTACAGATTAAGGAAAATACGAAAGTTTTGTAGACCAAATGTATTTGACCCAAAAGGTTTAGTAATTATTAGCCAGCCACTCAGATACATTAATGTTGGCATGACCTCTACAGTACCAGGGTTAAAAATTATACAAAATACTACTATTTAAAAAATAGTAAAATATTTAAAAGATAATAAAGTCAAACTCTTCATTAGGGGGAGAAAATAATTGATAGGAATTGTCTTTGGGAGACCCAGATGTTGAACTTAGGTAACAAAGACTCTGAAACTACTCGAACCAAATTGTTCAAAGAAAACTGTGTCAAAGCACAAAAGAAAGTCTAACTACAGTGACATATTAGACTGTCAATAGCATAATAGAAATTATATTAAAAGCCCAGAGTAACTTCCTCATCATGAGTTCAGGCATCTGTAAAATGGGCCACAGCTCACAACCTCCCTCATAATGACAGACTTAGGGGTCCCCTCAGGTCAGGAGCAGGGCGAGGATGTACTCTGATATCACCATGATAGGTCTGAAACTAACCTAAAAAACGGTTAAATAAATAAATAAAAAAGTAAATGCATTCAGATTGGGAGGAAAAAAATCTAAAACTGTATTTATTTAGAGTTGATATACTCCCCTTATTACAAAAACACAAAGACATATCTCTCAAAACTTATCCAAGTGAACAAGTAAAGCTAGCAGTATATATCTTTGTTAATATATCAAAATTTTTACCATATTAAATATGCAACTATATGTCAAAATTATTTCTAAAGTCAGCAACAAAAGGTTCAAATTTGCCTTGATAGTGTAATATGTATATGGCTGTAAAATATTTAGAGCTACATTTATAAGAAATTGCAAACTTGTACTCTCAATAATTATGAAACTTTGCCGAAGGAAAAAATTGACTTAAATGAATGGAAAACCATTTCATTTCATGATTTTAAATTCAGGGCTCAGGGTTGTTAAAACAGAAATTATATCCAAATTCTTATTTTTTTATAGAAATTGACAAGATGGTCTTAAAATTTATTCAGAAAAGCAAAAGACCAAGAATTGAATTCTTATTTGAATACAAAAATGAACCTGGAGAATTCACTCCTCCCAAATATCAAAATTTACCAAAAACTGGCATAAAAATGGAATGAAAATTAATGGGAAGAAAGAAAGCTCAGTAGAGAACTTTTATTTTTAGACAACGGTGCTCAGACAGAACTATGGTGGGAAGAATTGATCTCACAGCTAATACTACTGGAACAATTGGTTATTCAAAATGATGGTATCTACTCTGCCCTCCCATCAAACACACCAAATTCTCCAGGTTTGATCTCCATAGAGCATAGACCTCAACATAACTGCTAAAACATGTAGAAGAAAATGTAAGACAAACTCTTCATTGTATTGTTTTAAATGAAGAATCACTGGACATGGTACCAGGGGGCAAGGAGGAATGAGTTAAACTGGACTTTATCAAAATTAAAAAGTTGGTCCTGCAAAGGATACTGTCTAGAAATTGAAAAAAAAACCCTCTTTACAAAAGGAATAGCTGTGTCTGATATTTAACAAGGAACTAATAGCCAGAGTGTACAAACAATTTTTTTTTTTGAGACAGGGTCTCACTTTGTAGTTCAGGCTGGCTCTGAGCTCACTATGTAGCCCAGGCAAGCCTCAAGCTCAGCAATCCTCCTGTCTCTGCCTCCTGAGTGCTGGGATTACAGGCGTGAGCCACCACTCCTGGCACTGTGGTATGTGGCATTGATTGCTGGTGGGCATGAGTCACCACGCCCAGCATTGTATGTAGTTACTGGGGATCGAACTCAGGACCTTGCACTTGTGAGGCAGGCACCAGAACCACTAAGCCAACCCTCCGGCCTCAAACAATTTTTAAGAATTGTAATTCTTATGATTCAATAAATAACAAGCATTTTTAACAAGCCAACTTTTTTAAATGAGTAAAATTTTTGAATAGAAATATCTAAAAGGATGTATCAATGGCCAGTAAGCAAAAGAAAGGACACGTTAGCAAGAAAGGACATTATTTGTCATTCTGGAGATGCGTATGAAACCTATAGCACACTGGTGTTCATGTCTTGTTAGAATGCTGATGCAGATGTGAAGAAATCAGAACACTTCTACTGCTGGTAACTTGATCCATCCACTTTGGAAAGCAGCATGAAATTTCCTCATAGCATTAAACAACATATTATCATATTACTAGGTAATTCCACTTCCATGCATCTTTGAGTGTCTCGCCCCAGAACTGAATTTAGTATTTCTCCACAGTACTAAGATCATCAATGCCTAATTTTCTTGTGCAGATGATGTAGTTTCTGTGTATAACCTACTCATGAAGATACTCCTGTATGCCTTAAGCCATCTTTGAAATACTTATGATACATAATATAACTGCTATGTATATAGCCATTATGATGCACTATTTGGGAATAATTGCAATAATGTAACCTGTACATGTGCAATGGAGAACAGTTTTTTCCCAATACATTTTTGATCAGTGATTGGTTGAATCCAAGGAGGCAGAATTTATATCATATATACACATAGATGATAATGTTTACACAAACACCTGCCATAAGTGTTGATGGTTCTTCAAAGCAGAAATAGCTTCATGTGTACAATAGATGAATGGTCAGTAAATACTGTATATCTGTGTGATAAAGTTTATTCAAAAACTAAAGGAGCAATTGTTACATTCTTACAAAATTAATATGGATCCAAAAGACACAAAGGCAAGGGAAGAAGAGAGATTCAGTGGGTGACATGTTATGTAGTTCCATGGATATGAGAAGCCCAGAATGACAAACCTACAAGGATGAGTCAGTGTGTTAGTTGTTATCTGAGGTTGATGAATGATATAGTAGAGTAACAGATTAGTTGCAGGTGGACACAAGAAATTTGCTGAGGGTGGAAAAGTAGACCACAGAAACAGTCTAAAACTTATTTGTGGTGATGATTCTACAGCTCTATAAATTTACTAAATGTGATTTAATTGTATGATCCAATTGGGTGAATTTAAATTTGCAAATGCTACTGCTGCTGAAAAAAAATCGACTATTATCAAAACCGTCCTTGAGAGTCTTACCTTACAGGCCACCATACTTACTTTCAATAACCTCTGAACATTTTTCACACTAAACTAAATGAGTCCCACTCTTTGGAGAAGAATCTATATGAAGGTGCTGACTTGCATTTGAAAGAAAGATATTTTTATCACAGAAACTCTGGTTTGAAGGAGATGGGAAGATACAAGTAGCCAGGGACTATGGAGAGCTTCTGTCATTTGTGCTAACTCTAGTGTAAATTCTCTTGCAGGCTGGGAAGAGTGAATTACCTCAAATGGTGAATCATTTTTCTGCCATTCTTTCTTCCCTTTCACATTTTATCACGGTATTTCCTCTTAGTCATCCTCAGTCTTTCTTTTGATTATTTTCTCTCTTTCCTTTCGCTAAGAATCCGTGCTTTGAGGAATAGCCTTTATGTTAAGGTGCTGTGTAATTTAATGGGATGGAAGCATGTATTTATCATAAATTCCAAAATGTTTATGCATTCCCAAAGTTTGTTTTTGCTTAGGTGACTAAACAATTGTATTACTTCCTTTGAAACTTTGGTATTTTCTTTTCACTTTTCTGTTCTAAACAAGCAGTTGTTCCTACAAACCATTACACTAAGTGAATTAACATGGCTATGGGAACCAATTTAAACAACTGAAAATCAATTACAACAAAATACATGTTGTGATCAAAGAATGGAACAACTCACATCTGTAAGGGAATATGGAATGTAAAAATATGTTTGTAGATCTAAAATTTGGCTTCAAAGTTTACATAATTTCAAGAGCAAATTAAAATGCAGCTGCCAGGAAACAGGGAGATGGACATCTTACAAATAGCAAGAGGACCTGGGGCCCGATCGAAGGAGAAGGGAGAGATTACTGCGTGATAGTTACCTGTGAAAGGTCCCTTGGAGGATGTTTGACTTATGCAAGACAGAGATGCAGTTTCTCAATTGTTCACAAGATTAAATAATCTAAAAAGAAGGTTGTTTACATTTTGAACATTCCTTACAATTTCATGGAATATTAGAAATATAGAATCAATATTTTAAACATTTCTAATGAGCTCAAACTATTATGCTAAGAATATTTTTCTTAACTTAATTCCATGAGTCATGCAATAAAAGGTAATTTGTGTTTTTGATTCACTTGCAATTAAATCATCAAAATACTGATTTTAGAGCCACTTGATGATGAAAGAGAAATTCTGTACATTTAAAAACAAAATTTTGCTGTACTAATTTTAAGAAAATTAAAACATGAAAAATTCAGGATTTTTTATAACTGAACAAGATTATTTTCTCAAATTATTGACAGAAAATATTTACTATTCTTCAAAAACAGAAAACTATTTCTTTGCTTAAGTAAAGTAATAGCCTAATGATAATAAAGACATGAATAAAAATTTCGGCTTGTGCTCTTAAACATTTATGTGCAAATATGCGCAATATTTTATGCAAAATTTTTTGAAATTACTATACTAAATATTTTCCTCTTTTGCATATATCACATGAGAAAATTTATGAGCCCTTTAATTATCTAATACCTTTTGAAAATAAACCTCTGTGTGCTACTTTCTAAGTTCAAGGTCCGCTTTACTTGTTTGCTTGACTGCCCTTGCTGCATTTCATTCTTCATTTCAGTTCTGTCTCTTTCAAATTCCTGTGAAGATAAACCAGGAATAAAAGTTCGTTCTTTTCCCTGTCCCCGGAAAAAAACTTTATTCTAAATATGAGGAAAAGTTGCTCCATTTCTGACACTTAAATAAGCATGCATCTACAAACCCATTATGTGCTTTTTGAGCTTGAAAATATGTGAAGCATATGGGAAAATATTTGCCACACTTTCAATCAGCGTATACCTATTTACATCTGGGAGAGCTAAAGCCTACAGAGTGAGATCTTATGCTTGTGTAAATGCAGAAGTATAACTTCCTCAAGGCTATGTGGCAAATATTTTTGTACATGCATTTATTTAAAAAATGTGAACTACCCTTATTTTACTCCTTACCATCCTATATCATGTCCTAGCACCAGAAACTCAAATAAAATGGAACAACACTTAGTAATGTTAAATATCAATAATATTGGAACTATTGAGATTGTAACATATTTTAGGCTTCTCAGTGTGCTAGACAAGGTGTGAAGGGCTTTATACCTTTACTTGTTCATTTTCTAGGTACCAAACAAAAGTCACCTTCCCAGAAAATAATTGTACTTCTTCCCTAAAAATCTCATATTTTGCTATTAAAATAATGTTAAAGCTTACACATCAGACCTCTTTATCCTTTATATAGTCTCTTGATTCTATCTTACATTGAGTATTATCCCTTTAGAGTTTCTCTGCACAATGTTTAGTGACACTAGAGATGGAGTTCAGTAGCCCTGGGTTTATTTCTTTTCCACTCAAGTCGATATGTCAACTTAGGCAAGTTAAAAAATTTTAAGTGCCAATTGTATCACAAAAATAATAATACTTAATGAAAGAGTTATTTTGATGTTAAATGTGATGGCTACTTTGAACAATTCTGAGCACAGAGCAAGTATTCAATAAGTGGTGATACAGACTTCATAGATTCCATGGGTTTGTTACACCATGCGTATGCTTAGTGGAATGACTCTAAAACTGAAGGAATAATTCTTGAGTTAGACACATGGAGATTCCAGGTTTCCAGAGAGGTAGAGAAGAGAGTGCAAACTGCTCTTGGTTCTCGTCCTATATCTTTGCATACAGTTTTGATTAATTGTATGGAAGTCAGTTTTCCAAAGACCAATGTGAAATAAATCCAATCATCCAAATCTTCCTTTTTCTTTGAACTGTTGTGAGTTTTATTGTATTAAGGAGTTGGAGTAATCAGTGGAGTTGGCTGCAGATGAGTATTTGATCATTTCTCACTTCCTCTGTCTCGCAGTGTTTTCTGTAATTTAGCTTGGTCTGTCCTTGGCTATGCATTTCTACAACTGAATAGAACAGAGGTAGATGTGGAGGGCGGTTGTTTGCCATTCTCAGTCACTAACCTCAGACTGTGTATTGTAGAGAGGAGGACCCAAGGATGGGCTGTGTAGTGAGAAACTGCACCACTGAAATGTGTTCATATATTATTTCCCTTATTTCAAGTGAAAACAGGACTGTCTGGGGCCATGTATCTTATTGCCTTACCCTGGGACTGACTGGGGGAGGATTTAAGGGTGAAGATGGAGAGAGAGACAGAGTCACTGACAGAGGGGACTTAGCATGACATAATACAGAAGGCAGCACAGAGAAGGAGAAAACCTGAGGGTCACAAGGATATATGGTTGTCTATATTAGATATATTTATACTTAAGAATATACAAAGAGCTATTGAAGAGCATATTGATTCATGAATATGCAAAATGCATTTCACAAAGCTGTTTCATGAACATATTGTCCTATTGTATATCTCTATATATTATGAAAATATTTTTTGAGACAGAGAAATTAAACATTGCTTAAAATAATTTTTAAGGCATATTAATATGTGAACTATAATTTTATGAAAATTTCAAAAAAGGTAGCAATATTATCCTTTCATGTAGACTGCCCTAACTTTTTATTCAGTAAAAGAGTATTTTAGTCTTCAACAGATTAGTTTTCAATGAATCTGTCTCTACTGAAAGGAATTTTAGGGATTGGCCTGTTATGCCTTGAGTCCAGAGAAAAGCATTAAACTTTAGCACTGCAAAAATATTCAAAGAGAAATGGGGTGTACGGGTAAGCAACAAGGGGAATAAAAAAATAATGGTAATAGAAAAGGGAAGCAAAGCTTATGTATATGGTGCAGGGCATTGTAGGGTGGGTGTGGAATGGAAAAAAATAATTAAAGTGTGTCATATGCTGGTACAAATTCTCAATATTGTGTGTGATCATGATGTGTACAAATAATGTACCAACAAAGATTCAAATTTTTAAAAAGTGATAATAATTAAAACTGGAATGACTTTTAATCTTTGATATGAAGTGCTTGGATCATTGTATCTCTTTTCCAATAGGCCACTCAACTTATGATCTTACTGCTTAACGGGTTAATTAAACATGGGTTGAAATTGGGTAAGAGGATCTGAACATAAAGTATCCAAAGAGAAATAAGCTAAAATAGGATTGGAATTCTCCATGAAGGTAGAATAATCAGGCCCTTAACACAAGTTAGAGAGTTGTCTCCAGTGTTTTGAATTTCAGCACTTAAATATTCCTGGGCACAGAAATATTTTCTTAGCATAAAACACAGGTGCAGGTATGTCCAGCCAAAGAAAAGTGCTATCCACGGCGCGGTCCAGAGTCAGACTTGCGTTCTCCATCCATGGCCTTGGTTTGTCATCCTCCTCAGAGAGAGATGGCCTGTTCTCAACACAACAAAGGGAGCATCTCAAGGAGCCTGAGGAATCTTTGTGCAAAAGCTACAGGGACTGAAATAGCCTTCCAGGGAGTTGGCTGTGTTTGTTCAGCAGCGAGAAGCCTTCAAATGGAAAGTGTTTGCCGGCCGAGTTTGTGCTGGACAGTGATGTCGTGCATTCCAGTCCTCTTGTTTAGGCGCATTGGATGGGATTCTGCCGTTTTCTGTGAAGAGGTAGTTGGCAGAACGTTGTTGCTGGCACAGAGGGGAGAATAAACTTTTCATCTCCTCAGACTTTTCAAAGGTTCTCTTTATATTAGGATGGGACAATAAAAGAAAGAACAACAGATTACTATTTGGGGTAGATAGGAGAGTCTGCTTTTGCTGAGCGTTCAAGACGCTTTGGGGTTTACTGGCATGATAAAGCACTTTCTCACTTTTCCCTTCTTGTGCTTCTCCCTGGACAGAACTGATCATTCCCAGAACACAGGCAAAAATTTCTCTCTCTGCATTCTGCAGTGGCTGTCAGAGTAGTGTTTTGCGCTTCATCCTTCTCGAGGAGGACAAGCACTTACTGTCTTTTTCCAACCCACTTTACATTTCTTACTCGTTCCTGAATCTTTCTGTCTGTGTTAGAACCTGTATCTCCAAGGCCTGTGAGCCAGGACCCGCCCTAATGTCCCTCCCTGCCTGGGAATGTGCTCTGCTATGCACAGCCTCTGTGTGCGGGCTGAATTTTTGCACCTCTTCTCCAAACTCTGGAAAATTTTTTGTTGTTGCTATTGTTGATAAATATTTTGCCAATTATTTTAGCATTCCCTTTCCTTATTTGCCCCCCTCGGGTTCTGACTCATTTTGAACAATTTCTCCTCTGGGGATGCAGTACTGTTTTTATGGAAGATGTAACTTCTCCAGCAGTAGAAGGGAGGTAGGAAAGACAACAAGGCAAAGAGCTCTGTGAAAATTAAATATGACAGAAGTGTCTTCACTTCCGATACCTTTCCTTTCCCTTTTACAAAGCATTCTGTTCTGATTCCATCGACTGTGTATAATACTGTCATATTTAAAAGGCTGATATTACAGAGAGATGATTTAAATATCAGAGACAATAGTTTGGCTAGACATAATTCCCTCTGGGTGGGACGTGATTCAAATTTAGCAGCAAGGAATCTTTATGTCAATTAGGATTCAAAATTCTATTATCCATTCAGATGGCCATTGAGGGACTCATATTAAAGTGTAAAAAACCTTTTAATGTAGTGGTGCGATTGGATAGAACAAGTGGATATACTCAGGGTGCACAATAACCTGGGAAAAGAATCCAGTGATAGTGGTCTGGATCAGGTGGAGTTTCACTAACAGTTTAAGGATCACCTTACACAAGTAGAAAAAGAACCAGCCATTCTTGTTAGAATTTAAACCCCAGTATGAGGTCTGGTAGAGGTTCATTGGAAATAATTTTTTTGAAGAGGAAACAAAAAAATTATTCTGGACATGTGGTAAGGAAAAGGAATTAGAATTTGGCAGGCACAATTACATTAGTTTTACTTTGCGTGCAAAATATGTTAATTTACCACTGTCTGGAAAAAAAAATTTGGTGAGTCACTCATAGAACTACTTAGAATGTTTTTGTGTATCATTTGGTTTGACAATTTCTGTTCTCACTTCAAACTCTACTTTTCAATACTTTGTAAGATATGTAAAATCATTTTCCTTCTTCCACCTGAAGGAAATTTCAGATAGAATTTTCTGAGTTGAATAATCATTGATCAAACAATTTGCATTCTGACATTATTTTCACTTTTTGTTTGATTATAGTGTTTTTATGAAAAGAGACAAGATGATATTTTATTCCTTATGATCATGTAAATAATTTCTTTTCAATTATTGTCAAATCAGAACTGTACTGTATCCATGAAATAAACTCCCTTGATACCAGTGGATTTTCCCTGAGCTAAGTATCATTATTCCAGAACAATCTTTGGAAATTGCTGTGTTTTGAAGCAGAAGAGGATTGTACTGAAGCAAAAATATATGAATCCGGGGGATTAAAAAAAGAATTTTGTTTTATGGTCTCAAAATATCTCTGTAATTTGAAACATAACACCCCTAATACACAAATAACCCAACGTCGGCAGATGTCTCAAACCTGGTAACAAAAAGTTCCTCTGCTCAGTCTTGAAAATTATAGCATTATAGCCCCCTAGGTCCTCTTTTTTTTTTTAAATTGAATTCTTTATTGGTACAATTTATATACATCTCAAAATCACATATAACATTGGGAAATTTGTACCAGTATATGCCACAAGTTAATTCTCATTTTTACGTCCTCTTTACTCAACAGTGCCTCACATAATAATATGATTCCCAAATTGAACAATTTGAAAATTAAACATAGATTTATAATCATTTAACAATTCACATTAACCCACTGAATGAAACAGGTATAACTCACGACTATTATGAAAGAAATAAAATGTATTTGAAAAAAATTGCTTAGTTATCTATCTCTTTAGAAGAAAACCACAGGTTTTCCAACATGCTGCCACCTTCCTACCTGTTTCCAACTAGCTGTGAATACAGAATTTAAAAAATTTTACACACATACAGCTTGTCTCTTAAAATAGTACTAAATGTATATGAAGTCTCCAAATTAAAACTTCTACTCTCACATCCCAACTCCAGGACCCTGTAACCACAAGCACCTTTAGGTTTTGGCTGAATACCTCCCTTTCCAGAACCATCCATCTGTCTGTGAGGACGGTTGTGATCCGAAGGCTCAATATGACTTACTGAGTTCTCTGCCAGTTTAGATGCACTTTGTAGGTGGAAAATTGTTGGTCTTTGTCCCTCCCAGCTTGCAAGTAAAACGAAGCTGCCAAGAGATAAACACATTCTAAGTTTATCGTGCTATTCTTGGCCTCAAACTACAAGCCATAAGGCAACTATTGCTCAAGGTACCGTGTTTACAAGTGTTCAGTCCTCCGCTGTTTCGGAGACCCAACAAGATAGAGTTTCTTCCTGCCAGCCTGTATAGTATGTTTTCAAAACTTTCCTATTTCTCAATTTCTTTTTTAAATAGGGGGAAAGAGGGCAGCTCCTTTGAAAGCATCTTGAAGGTCTGGAGTCTCATTAACATCATGCTCATGATGTTCTGAGGTTGCCCTCTCTCCACAAAAGCATCAAAGATTCTTTAAAAAGCTACAGGTTTCTTTCCATTATATCAATATTTTTTACATTTATTAGCATCACTAATATTGTGTGTAAAATAGAACAAGATAGATTCTAATGTACTTTTACATAGGCCTTTTTTTTTTTTTTTTTTTTTTTTGGAGACAGGGTCTTGCTTTGTAGTTCAGGCTGGCTCTGAGCTCACTATATAGTCCAGGCAAGCCTCGAACTCAGCAATCCTCCTGCTTCTGCCTCCCAAGTGCTGGGATTACAGGCGTGAGCCACCACGCCCAGCAACATAGGCCTTTTAATCTCCTGCTATTTATGATTTTTGTCTTTGTTTACTGTATTTATCTTTTACTTAACACACATTTATTATTGTTATAAAGCCCTTACTTCTTTTCCAACAAATACCCTTCTCACCTTAAGTGGATATATTAAAAATAACTTGATCAGGGTTTGGAAATGTTTTTAACACCAAAGAAAGCAGTTTTTTGAGAATACTGGGTTAACTTTCTTCACAAATGTCTTCCTGGCTGCATTGGGGAACAGGATGTATTGAGTTCATACATCTTAAATATAAGAATATAGCTATATCACATCCTATATTGGCACAGTATATTGACATGTATTATGTATGATGTTACACTGTTTAAATTATTAGAAATCACATTAAAAGAAATTATAATAAGATAGGGCTTTTTACCAAATCTACAGTATTTGGCAAAGATACGATAATCAAGTTCAACTCTTGATTTACAAATAAGACTGAGTTCTCAGAGTCTCATAACTATATTCTGTATCATGATTTCTTTGCATTTCATTAAAAGTAACATTCTCTTCAGAGTTCAGTATTTTACATGTATAATTTAATGATAGAACCAGGGCTTTATTGTTTTCTTGAACATGGAGATGTTAATCCATTCTGAAACCCTTTTAACATACACTTATTAATCTGGTTTCCATGATTTAATGCTGCTGTTAATTAAATTTGCAACAAGACAAATGGAAAGCATATAACAGAAAATTTTACTTCTAGTTTAAGTTCTGAGAATAGGAAAAGAATGATTTGTAACAATCTATCCTTGGAGATTGCAAGACAAATACATTATTAACCTGAAACATCACTCAGAAATAATCAGAATTATTATGTTCTCACTAAGATCAGCAGGGGGAAGCTTTAGAATTATGGTATCTAACAGTCAGAATGAATTATACAACTACCTGGTGAGTTTCTAAGGATGAATAGATAGGATAATGATGGAAAACGGGGGAATGTTTCATTTCTATATCATCTATAGGTTATTGCTGTACTTTTTCTGCAGTTGCAGCTTACTTGTTTTATGGGGCTATTAAATAAAAAAGCAAAAGTCTGGTGGTTTATAAATAATAGAAATTTCCCTGTAGGTTGAGAAATTCAAGAGTGAAGGTTCAGCAGAGTAAATGTCTTGCAAGGACATGCCTTCAGCCTGTATGTTCATAGGTAGAAGCACGAGTTAAACTAGCTCTTAGAGGAAAAGGGTACTAATCTCATTCATAAGGATTCTGTTTCAGAACCTAATCACCTTGAAAAATACTTCCTTTTAATATCCTCTCTATGAAGTTTTGATTTCAAAACATGAAATTGGGGGAGACATAAATACTCAGTCCATTGGTCTTCTCTATAAAAAAGTAGTAGTGTTCTCATTTGTGAATGTTAGTTAGGTTTCTTCTTTATAACTCAACATAGGTTGTTCAGTTTACGTATTCTTGGCACATCTGATCAGAAGCATTTGATGTTTCATTTTGTAGAACTTTTTTTCTTTTTTTTGAGACAGGGTCTCACTTTGTAGTTCAGGCTGGCCCTGGGCTCACTATGGAGCCCAGGCAAGCCTCGAACTCAGCAATCCTCCTGTCTCTGCCTCCTGAGTGCAGGGATTACAGGCGTGAGCCACCATGCCCCACTTTTTCTTTCTTTCTTTTTTTTTTCTTTTTAAGAATTCTTACAGTGTTTTGAAGTGTTCTTTTCTAAAGCAGAGCAGTTAGTTTGGTTGTAGTATGTCCTATAATCCTTTCAAAGCCATGTGTAATTGTTAAAACATATAAAGTTTCTATTTTAAAAGGCTAAGAAATGTCAGAGATTGAGGTGATTATCCAAAATGTTTGGATAGGAATTGAGTGATTATCCAAAATGTTTGATTGGATGAATATGAACTTTCTCAAACAAATGGAAAAGACTCATCCAGAAAATTATGTGGGAGATATAAAAGGCTGTTAGGTAGACAAGTAAATAATATACTAGTGGTCAGAGTACAGAGATTCCTGGGAGCACTTTACAGCCCTTAGTCATCTACACATTTACTTAGAATTTGTTCTAAGTCTCATTCTTGGTTCCAGCAAAATTTACGTCAGAGTCATAAAGCAAGTGGGTTCAGTTTTGTCAGTAAGAATTTCAAATTTAAAACTTGCAAATGATGAAGCTTCATCCTTATGAAGTAAATAAAGGCCACAGTTCATTCCTACAAGTACAACTTTTAAAGCAGAAAGATATCTTAGTTTTGAAATACCTTTGCAAGCTGTATTAACTTTTCAATTACATCCTCTGTTACTGATACAGTTTCTTTCCATTTTGTTTTTTTTGGGTTTTTTTTGGTGGCTATCTTGAGGGGTGGAGTGGAGATCGTGTTTGTCCATCAGTCCAGAAACTGCTGTGTATCAACCACTATGAAATCTTGAAATCTCAGTGGCTTCCATGAAACAAAAGTTTGTTCTGTATGTTCAACGGTCTTCATAGCAGTGACTCACTTTTCCATAGTGCTGCCAGGACCTGCTGACCTAACCTTTATCTGAATACTCCTTGGTTGACTGATGAGGCAGGAAAGGAAAATGAAGTGAATGTGCCTTGGCTCTGGGAACCCCACCTTCAGGGGACTGTGGGTATCTCTAACACGTCTTTAGCCAAAGCAAGCCCTGCGATAGTGCCCTGCCCCAAAACACAATCACCTCTTCCTTGTGGCTTAAAGAAATTAAATATTGTTTAGCAAAACTCCGGTGTTGACTGTCACAAGGGATCATGCTTGTAACTCCTATGGGTTATCATTTCTCCTAAAGGCACTAAGAGCACAAAATATTTGATGCGGGATTTTGCTTTTATTTCTCAAATTAATTTAATACTTGGGTATTATTCAAGAATTAAGGAATTATTGTCTTATTTCTGTCTTATTTTATGGTGCCTGCCACGATCTTATTTAGTAATCATTTTGTTGGGAAATTTCAATTTCTACCATCTTGTTCAGAGAGACAAGAGAAAGGAGAAAGGGGGAGTCTGTTTGTGTTTGCAAAGTATAGTTAAATAAATCAGCTGAGAATAAGCATATCTTGTGTATTCATAGAACTAAAGTAGATAAAAGAGGATCTTGCATGTAATAGTATGCACTGATATAAAGTTACCCAAAGATATACAGCTTACCTCATCTTTGGTAAGAAGTGTGTTATTTGATTACTTTGAAATCAAGTTAGAATGGACAATGCATTTGAAATATAGCCTCCTAACTTTATGCATCATAAAGAAACATTATTAAGTTTTATTAATTTAAAGGAACCATACATTTTACATATAAATGTAAAATTTTAACTAAATAAAGCATTAAGAATTTTAAGGAAATCTTGGTGTGCCTTACATATTTTGATGCCTTAGTGTGGTCCTACAACTCACTACCAATAGTGCAGTGCTGATTTTCCCAAACTCTACCTTTTTCCTAAGTATGATAGACATCAGATACTCAAGAAATAATCTGGGAATCTCTCTGAGGGCCGTGCAGCCATCACTTTATACCAACTATCTCATACTGTCTCCTAATATCCCCTCTCGCATCACTAATTAAAAGAAAATAATAGGAAGGAAAAGCTGGCTCATTATTCTTAGGAACACTCATAAGAATATGAAAAAAAAAATAAAACATACAAGACTAGAGGCTCAAAGAAAGCAGGAGAGCAGGGACGATAAATAATATCTAGAGTGAATCAAAGAAGCCATGAGCCTGAAGATACATGGAAATGAGAGAGAAGGAGGTCAGACAGAATGATGCCTCCGGAGAGACCCTGGCCTTTTATGGTTCCCTAGTTTCGCTTTCTTTTCTCTTCCAGTGGTCTGAGGGGTGTATTTCTTTCTCTCCCAGTAAAGACTTGCCTACAGTAGCAGATAGCTCTTCATTCTAATTAGCAAAATACTACTTTTATGAAAAACATTTGAATTGCAACTTTTTGACTATTTTTAGTCAATTTGCAATAAGCCCAGAGTTAGTCTCTTTATCTGTTTGCACCTAGTGTTGCAAATGCTTGTAGAAAATATGACCCTGAACCTCTTTGTAGGAAGAGTGTTGAGCTAGTTCAGAAATACATAGAATTTAAGCTCTCGGCATTCCTGGTGCTAATGTGGATTTTGTTTGTTACAAAGAGTTTATCACTGTCGGGCTGTTCTAGGCAAGCTCTTAGTCAAGGACTAACTTTGCCCAGTATTTAGGCAATACCTATTCAGAGCCTAGTGTAACTTATACTTTATTCATATATACTTTCAAAATGGAAACTCCTGATAAATTGCTTCATCTTGATTGTTAAATCTACTCGGTATATTATAGGTTAAAATGTACTTAAGTGTTTTATCTGAATCAGGTTCCAAGATACCTCTGGAAAGTTAGAACATGAAGGTGTTTTGATTCCTTTATGACAGAGTAAAGATCTTTACTCTGGACTCAAAAAACAATAGGCCAATCCCCGAAAGTCCTTCCAGTAGAGATAGATTCATTGAAAACTAATTTGTTGAAGACTTACATACCCTTTTTACTGAATAAAATGCTAGAGCAGTGTACATAGAAGGATAGTTTTACTTCTAGGATTGGGGCTAAAAAGAGGATGTTCATTCTCATTAATTCCATTTCAACATTTATGGAGAGTTTTAACCAGTACATAAAAAACAGAAAAAATTATATGAGCTGAAGAAGAAGAAATTAAACTGTCTTTACTTGGTTATTATATGCTATGTACAAAATGCACACTAAAGGTTAGAACTTTACAATATTAATTAGGAGTTTTCACTACAGAGCTGATGCAAAACCTAAATATATTTTTACAAATTTTCAAGTAAATAGTCACAAACACTACCACCTAAAATAATATACACAAGTTAAAACTTATGAATAAGTTTGACTAAATATTTGCAAAATCTGTGCCATGAAAAATAAAAAATATTTTAGAGGAATTAAGTAACAGCTAAGTGAATGGAGGGATTTGCCACAATCTTGAATTAATATACTCAATATTATTAGGGAGTTAGTTTTTAAAGTTGACTTACACATCCAATATAGTTCCAGTTTAGATTTATTCTCATAGATGTTTCAAAGACCTTGGTAAATTGATTTTATTTTTATTTAATAAACCAAAAGACCTAGAGTAGTGAAAGTGAATTTGACTTTTCCAAATATAAAAATGAAGTAGTTACTCCATTTTATTTCAGTATCTCATATAAATTTCCACTAGTGACTGGAGTCATATTGGCAAAGTAACAATGTGCTACAATAGAAATCCAGAAATAGGCTGCAGATATATGATTGATTTATTTTTCATGAAGATACCAATGCAATTAAATAGAGAAATGATGATCTTTCAAAAAATTGATGTTAGAATTGAGTTTCTATAATAGGAAAATAGAGAAAGAAAGAAAAGAATGAATAAAGGTTGGAAAGAAGGAGGGAAAGGAATGGGGAAAGAAAGAGAGAAGTGAATGAGATAAAGTAGGTAAGTCTTCAAATCATCTACAGAAATTAAGTGGAAGGGGATCACAGACCAAATAAAACAGCTAAATTATAAAAAGATTTAGAAGTAAGCAAAAGCAAACTTTTTTATTTGTGACAAGCAAATGTTTCTAACATGATAAAAAAGCACAATCTAATAAATAAAAATTATATGGAATCATCAAAATTAAAATCTTTAGCTTTTAAGATATCCTTAAGAAAGTCAAAAGGACCAGGCATGGTGGCTCATGCCTGTTATCCCAGTACTCAGGAGACAGAGACAGGAGGATTGCTGAGTTCGAGGCTTGCCTGGGCCACCTAATGAGCTCAGGACCAGCCTGAACTACAAAGTGAGACATTGTATCAAAAAAAAAAAGTCAAGCTGGGTGTGGTGGTTCACGCCTGTAATCCCAGCACTTAGGAGGCAGAGGCAGGAGGATTGCTGCGTTCAAGGCTTGCCTGGGCTACAGAATGAGCTCAGGGCCAGCCTGAACTACAAAGTGAGACCCTGTCTCACAAAAAAAAAGTCAAAAGATAAAATACCGTCTTAGAAATAACTAAAAATTTCATATTTGATGAAGAACTTGCCTTCAGAGTGCACAGTGAGCTCAGTAGCCTGTAAATAGCTAACCCCATTTAGGGTTGCACATAAACACGGCAAGATCAATACCACTAGTCCCTACATGGCATCTCGGCATCATGGAGTAACGGTAGCATTCTTGAGACTAAGATCACCTGATGATGTCCACTGATGATGCTATGGAATGACTTGAAGTGTACATCATACTGATGTTGAGTCTGAAAGATATTTTGATGGTACTGGGTATTAGACTTGGTCCTTATGTTTCCAAGGCAGGTGTGGTAGCATTTGAGTCCCTGGCTTGTTTTTGTTCTTTAGATAGGGTCTGGCTATGTAGCTCAAGCTGGTCTTGAACTCACTATGAAGTCCAGGATGGCCTTGAACTTTGTGGCAATCATTCTGCCTCAGCCTACTGAGTACTGGGATTAAAGCAAGTGTAACAATACCCAGCCAAAGATAACCACTTTGGAGGACATTTTAGAATCTATAATATAAAATGTACAATTACTGTGAGATGTAGCCATTCAGCTTATCGATGTGACCCAACAGAAATGACAGCATAGATCCACATAACTATTTACAAAGAAGTATTCCTAGTAGATTACTTGTAATGAGTGAAATCAGAAAACAATCCAGATCATTGTCAGGAGGGCCTAACAACTAAGTTGTGACACACTATTCACAAATAGACTTTGACTCAGTAATAGAAAGAAATGTGATAAAATAGGTAAATCTCACTTCATAATTCCATTTAGGTAAGGAAAAAAAATTGAGAAAATCCAAACCAATCTATAGAGACAGATGATCAATACATGTTTGCCCAGGGATGGCCGGTAAAGGAGAGAGAGGGCTGAGGGCAGCTTGATTAGGGCCTGAGAATATTTTGAATATAATGTTTATGTTTATTGTCCCTATCATTATTATTGTTTCATGCATCAAACTCATTAAATTCTATACCATTACTGGTCATTACTTCTGTATCAATTATAGCTCAATAGAGCTCTAAGATCAAGACTATAATAGAGTTCTACTAAAACCATGCAGACTTCCTCATGTCTTGATCATCAAAAGTAGCAGCTTTTATATAGTTCTAAAGGCAGCCATCTAGAAGATTTTCTTTCAGACATAAAATGTACAAAAGACTTGACTCCCAGCTTTTAACATACCTGTTCCCCACATGAGAAATTGAAGCTGTACCTCAGAAATATGAGTTCGACAGGGTGCTTAAGTCCATTCCTGACTATCCATGTCAATGACACAATCAATCTGCCTTTGATAATCAGTTCTCAGACTTCAGGCCACTGAAGTGCACAAATCAATGATAGCCCCATGTTAGCCCTTCACAGCCCACTGTGATCTTAATAATATTATTAGAAGAAAAATGTCATTGTTCAATGTGTTCTCATATGTCTCCATAATTTATCACACCCCTTCTCATTTTCTGTTCCAAAGAACAACTTTGTGGCTTCACTTAAAGAAAGTGAAGTCTTTTGTTTCTCCCTGAGGTTGTCATACCAACAACAATTATTTAGCTCTAATTGGTCTGTAGGAGGTCAGGATCAGCAGCTGAAAAATGCACTTTAAGGATTTCAGATTTCAGCTCGGTGCTTAAATTACAGCAATCTGTCTCTTCACAGTATATGCAGAAAATGCCCACTTTAGAACTCTTATTTGTGTTCATGCTACTTTGCTAGATGAAGTTTCTGACTATTAATAAGAAATAGATTCAGAACACTGTGGCCTTAAAATGTGATAGTTTTCCTGGGAACAATGCTTGTTCATTTTCCAAACTGCTATACTTAAATTACAGGTACTTCTGAATCTGATGATTTTTAGAACTATCCCAAATCCTATCTTTCTGCTTTCTCCTTTTTTGCTAATTGTTTTTCACTTTTATGTCTGCCTTTTTGTGCTTATGCTATCTGTCTAGGTGAAGGCTTGTGGTCATGGTTTAAAAAGACAATGGAGTAAAAATGTCACAAAATGTGACTTTATAATACTAAGTTCATCAATAGAGGCATTTGCCAGTTTGAACTTCAGACTTCCTTTTAGTTGTTAATGCTGGGCTGATTTTCATAATTATAATACAACTTGTCAAGTGTATCATATATGGAAAAGACTGAATTGACATTTTAGCAGATTAATATGGTATAACAATGGCATACTCTTTCTGTACCTGAGTGTGTGTGTGTGTGTGTGTGTGTGTATGTGTCCATGTCCACAACAACCTATTTGTCTATTATCTCGCTTTGGTTTGACCTGTTTTCCTAACAATAGATTCCTGTTATCAGTAGTTTAGACATTTTTAAATTCCTTAGAGGAAGTCTTTATTTATTTATTGGAAAGCTGTTGAGTGATAATAAATCAAATAAAAAAGAACCTATAGAAATTTTTACCCAGCTTTTTACTTGACTCCATATGACTGAGCTCTACAAATACAAGTTATTAATATTCCGTAGAACTAGTTTGGAAGGTAGTTATGCGGAAAGCATAACTACTATGTCTTTATTTGAGTAAAAAATTGTTACTATCTGTTGGAATGTAGTTTGTCACCGCTAATAACTACAGCATAGTTAAGACTATAACCTGAGGGTTGACATTATGCTCCAATCCTAATATTGTTGATTTTTCACTCTGTGATTTGTCAAGTTAAGCAACATTTTAAAAAATAAGAATCTTCACTCCAAGATGGTGACAATAATTGCTAGTTCCAAGTGCAGATATAAAAGTTACAACAGAATTGTGTACATCATGTACCAAATAAACATATAGCACAATACAATGCATGGGAAAATATAGTTGAACTGATTTCTTGAAAAGAGCTTGAGTAATTTGAGAAAGATTGAAAACTATTAAATATTAAAAATGTTGAGGCTGCATCAACTTTTGATAGCTACATGTGATTTTCTATTGCAGAATCTTAAATAAATTTTAAAGTATAACTTTGAGACCAGACCTGAAAACATTTTATCTTTGAAATTATTTACTACTTAAATTGTGTTGTCAATTATTTGTTTAGCTTTCATTAGATTAAAAGTGTGGAAAGTATAGATAAAATAACAAAATTAACCATGTTTTGAAATGTACATTTATATTTTACAAACACATTTGTTTTCTTAAGAAAAATCATCCCAAAGTTAATGTGTACTGTGTGCTACATGTGTATCTGAGATCCCTGAGTGTTTCTTATCTTTAGGTGCTGATGTGAGTTCATGCTCATCAAAGCACTTAATTTAATTAAACCCTGGGTAATGTGAGAAAATGCGATCAGAAATTTGGTTTAGAAAAAAATCACAAGATTTCTGTTGCCGTAGCTCACAGGCAGCACATGTTTTCTCTGTTAACAGAGTCTGCGTTGCCATTAGTACCATGTACGGCTGAGGAAACGTATTAGTGTCAATTATATAACCCTACAATCTTTAATATGTGAGATGTGGGAGCATGTTGGTAGGCACCCATGCGCTGGAAAATGGGAGCAAGTCAAAACTCTGGCACTCACACTCTGCTCTCATGAGGAAGATGCCAACCGATCTTTTCACGAGAGGAGTTCACAGATTGCAGCGCAGTTACCTTAGCTGGCTCCTGATGCACAGGATCACACCACATGGAAATTTCCATCTGTGGTGTCTGCAGCTATTGTTCTTACTTTGAACTTCTTTTTCCCCAAAGCAAACCCACAGAATCTGAAAGAACCACTCCTTCAATGGGACAACCCAGTATCCTCAAAGAAGTTATGTAGTTTCTAGTCTTTCTGTCACTCATTGAATAATTTCATGTTTCAAAAAATAAATTAACATTAAAATTATGCATAGAAAATGTGAAATTTTTATCTATTTGGAATCAGTTACTTTCTTGGAATTTCTTCAGGGCTCCATACTATATTATGCCTAAAGGAGTAGGAAAAATGAAGAGATATTCTCTTAGTCCTCTATTTATAAAACCTAATAATCAACTCTTTTACATAGAGCTTCCCAAAATTAATGTGAATAAAAACTAGTAAATTGGTAAAGATAAGTAGCAAGTGGTTTTTAATAGATTTTATTTGTCCAGGCAGTGTTTCTTTGTGTATTAGTCGAGTTGTCATGCTGAAATTTCACACATATTCATCTAATGGCCATTTTCTATTTTTAACATACATATGTAGTTTGCTTTAGAAGTACACAGGTACTAAATTTCTTCTTTATGTGTTCAATAATGTACAATATATGGTCTTCATTTCTTCTTACATTGTAGAAGTTAAAAGAAATAACACAGACTTCAATAAATGTTAATTCAATGATACTTATGATCACTATGACATTGCTATTCAAAACTTTGCTATTCATTATTTGAATATCGACATTTTCTGGATCTAACTGTATTTATGGAGAGTTGCTGCTTTTAGAAGTTGCATGATCTGCAAGGACCTTGAAATGATCAGCCCAAGAAGCAACATTAAAGCAAATCTTACCTCTTTGCTCAGCAGTCTCGTTGCTAAGCAACTAACTGTTTATTCTCTCCTTTTGGGTCAGGACCAGGGTAATGAGCTGATGTGTATGTCAGAGAAAGGAATTAGTGGCTGACAACGAACTTTAAACTTTTTGGCTTTGTATTGTTTTCCAATTTAGTGACCTTCTGGCTAATTCTAAGTGTGTTAATCTGTTTCTTTATGGTTGTTTCTCTTAGATCATTAAATTAACAATTACATACAGAGGACTTTGGCAAAGTGCATACTGCCTGAAATAAATGTAGTCCAAATAATGTGACAAAGAAATTGGACCACAAGACCCCAATATTTCAAACCTGCCTAATAACAGTAGCACAGAAATCTCTTCTTTGCCATAGAAAGTGAGACCTATTTTTTGTATTTCTTTTTTTTTTTAAAGAGATGAATGTCAGTAGTGATTGACAGGGCCTTATATACATTCCCAAAGCCCATTCTTATGACATAATATAGTTCTACAAATAAATATGTCTATAAAGATGCATAAGTTATTTTGGTAGGAATGGAAGGGATGAGATACATGCCATTCCATTTTGATGAACTTGAATCCAGTTTCTAATCAACAAGATTGCCCTATACAATAAACTACTGATTGTGGCTGCTGGCATTCACAGCAATAGGACAAGAAGATGTGTGGAACAATTTTCTCCATTCAGCTATTCATTTTCCTCCTGCTTTGAAGGACTCTTTATATCCTTAGGATCCTTCTCAAAGTCAGCCTGATCAATTGTGCTAAACGGGCCCGGAGAGCACGGATGATTCTTGTTGATAGATAAATAGTGTCAGTTTGGCCTCTGTCCTCCACGCTGTCAGAGTTCTCAAACTATGAAATTTGTTTCAGGCTGTTTTTACACCCATTTAAAATATTCTTCTGTACTCAAAGCCCACTTAGTTTTATACCCACCATTACATACAAGAAATAGATGTACAGAAGCTGATATCCTCCGGCCATATCTATCTGTTTCATCTCTTTGAATTCTGTAAATTCATTTTGTTCCTGCCAGTGCTAACTGGAGACCATATGATATGTTACATTCAGTTGGAACAAAAACCTTTGTAAGAACAGTAATAAGATAGAAAACATCAACAAAACCTCTACTTTTTCAGTCTTCCTCGTCTCTAGCTCTGACATTTGGACTTGAAATTTAGAGAGAAGCTATTAAGTTGCAGTGAGAATTGTTTATCAACTCCAAAAGGCTTTCATTTGGAGAAATCCAAGTTTCCATTTTCATACCGAGTTTATAACTCAACATAAATGTCAAGGCTTAAAGAACATTGAAACACAGCATGGATATTTATTTGAAAAAAATCACTTGATAAATTTCACAATGTGCCGGTTTGTTTATTTTTAAAGAACCTGTCAAACCATATTGTAAGATTAACTAAATAATATAGTTTTCCTGGGGTAGATTGCTATGTTCACTACAGTCATAATGTGCCTTTCTTCCCACTTGCACTCTGCATGTGTGGCACAAGATGTTTGTGTGGCTACTATTTGTGTGTTCTTACTGATGTGCTGAGAACACAGTGGGAGAGAAGCGTCTACAGTGGTTGCTCTCGTACCTGTACTTATTACTCCTCCATTTTTGACAGCTATATATGCCTGAAGGAAACTACTCATGGTTCAAACATACTCTCTTCTTTGGACAAACAAAGATATTGGCTGTATACTACCTGTATTTCCAGACATTGATGATACCAATGGAGGATATATAATTAAAGATTATTACCCATTTGCTGAGGAGTTAAAAAAAAAAACAGTTTTCTCTCAGACATTCTGTTAAAAGTAAGAATTGGAGTGGGTAGGTTCCCCTTCTCATTCCTTCTCTATTTGTTGTTTAAATAGTTGTAATAATTACACAATAGTTGTAGAAATACCACATGAAGTCTGCCCTAAAATCCTAATATTACATTTGACTACTTCCACAACTCTAACAAAGTAGAAGAGGTGATTTTTTTTTTTTTGAGACAGGGTCTTGCTTTGCAGTTCAGGCTGGCTCTGAGCTCACTATGTAGCTCAGGCAAGCCTTGAACTCAGCAATCCTCCTGCCTCTGCCTCCCAAGTGCTGGGATTACAGGCGTGAGCCACCACACCTGGCACTGTGCTATGTGGTGTTGATTGCTGGTGGGCGTGAGTCTCTACGCCTAGCATTGTATGTGGTTACTGGGATTAAACTCAGGGCCTTGCGCTTGCGAAGCAGGCGCTGGAACCACTGAGCTAAATCTCTGGGTCAGAGGTGATATTTTTATGCCAGTGTTCCTTACCAATGAAAACACAGGCACCAAGAAGTTAGGTAACAAAGGTCCTGGGGCAGGCCAGGAATAGTAGAGCTGGGATTCTGATCCTGGGAGCCATGTGGGGCAGTTTCTCAGGCTAACTCATGTGCTACCCAGAATTAGACCAATGGAAGGAGGCAATAGTTCTAGGCTGGATTATTTCTTTAAATGTTTTCTTTTAGAATTTTGTGCTGATTATACCCCATGGTAATGTAAACATTTCCGAAATAATGTAACTGTATATCTTAGTCACTCTCCAGTCTCTGAGATGCAATACCCAACACCCACAAATCAGAGGGGGGAGGTTTATTTTGGCTCAGAGTTTCTGTCCGTGGTCAGCGGGCTCCAAGTCCAGAAGGACGTGATGCGCCAGACCTGCATAGGGCAGGAGAGCTGGTCTAGAGAGGCAGGAAGAGCAAAGGCAGAGCTGAGGAGGGAGATACTCCTTCCAGTCCCACCCCAAGGCCTAGCTCTTTTAACCTGCCCCCCAACACATTTGGCTCTAGATTCCTCAATAGATTAAAACACTAGTAAGTCTAACACCTTCCCCAAACCCAACCTCTGAGTACATGGGACAGTTGGAGGACACCTAGATCTAAATCATAATGTTTTATATTTTAATATTAATTAATTAGCCAAACTACAAAGTCTTTTTTGTTTGTCTCTGAGACAAAGATTTGGTATGCCGTTTAGGCTGCCTTGAACTATGTAGTGCAGGCTGGCCTTGAACTTCTGGCGATCTTCCTGCCTCAGCCTCACAAGCACTGGGATCACAGGCCTGCACTACCACACCTGGCTCAAACTACAAAAATCTTACAAGCTATAGACTTCTACAATTTGGAGGACCTGTTGTAATCATTTAGTCATACTATATATTAGAGGAATTGGGAATCTAAAGTCTGTGAAGTAAAGTTAGTTTTGCAACTCATGTAATTAGAAGCAAAGCAGAGCTATTAATTTATTGTATTTCTTTCTTCATTATAGAAGAAGCAATTTCTGTGATGATATCATTTTCCTTTTTTTTTAGGGATATTTTCTATCCTGGTGCTTTGTGTCCCTTCACCATTCATTCCGTGTACTCAGGAAAACACAGGCACAATGTTCAAATGAAAAAAATACCTGGATATTAAATTAATTCCAACTGTTTCCAAAAATGTGTTGAGGTAGATACATCATGTGGGTCCATGAGAAAATATTCACTGTAACAAAACTAAAAAACTGATTATAGCTGAAAGATTCTGTGGAAGAGAAATAATGCTTTTCTTGAATGTGATCCTAACTGTTCTCTGATTCCATGAGAAGATACCAAGCCAAGACTGTCAAGAAGGCATTTTAAAGATATTATCTAGGAACATGTACATGAATTTGATAGATTTCATGTTCTCTAGGCTGAACTGATGACTGAATGTTTCACACTTCTGTACAACAGGCCAAATCCACTTTCAATACTTTAGGCCAGATACAATTATTTTTATTAAAAGGAGTTTCCTGAGATGTTTATTAGTTTAGACAGGAGCTATAGATGTTTTCAACCTATGAGTTAAGTTAGCTATGTACAAAAAGAAAAGACCACAATGTCAGATGTCTTCACAAAACTTTCTGGCACTCTTCACACCAGGAAGCACTCCAGAGGAAATTTCTTAATAAAATAAGCAAGACATCAACTGAGGTTGAAAGTTGTCAGACTTTTATACTTTATTATTCTTTATTACTGTCTGAATATTCATAAGGACTGCTGATCTCTACTATCAAATCATTATTCTTTTGATTTAAATGCAATACGGTGAGGTATCCAACTAGATTCTCATCAGTTATTGTTCTTTCCCACATGTGTTTTATAATTGGTAATTTGAGGATTTCTCTGAGACTGTTTTGTATTTCTGATGACACATTTGTAGTATCCTTTAGATAACTGAATGCCACCTTGAGTCTTATAAGTTATGTTATTCCTTTAAAGAGCAGAGAGCATGGGTTTTGCTCCTAGGATGTTCAACTCTTGCAAAATTTCTTCTTGCATTTCATGTCTTAAATACGTATGCTCCTCACTGTATAACAGAACAATATTTCTCTCATACTACGAACTCAATAGGTAGTTGTGAAATTAATAAACTTTGTTATTTTTTGAGTCAGTTTTGGATTCTTTCATCTGGTCAGTAGTTTGTTTCATTTTGAATAATATTCACCAGGTATTTTGCCTACTCCAAAAAGTTCTGTCTCACTCTGTAGCACTTTACCTTCATGTGTGCTACATTATGCATCTCAGTAGAAAGTGATCTGCATTGTAATTCTTCATTTAATATTCTCCATTTTCAAATAATCATCAGAGGAGTTATAACAATATTATCTAGAAATGCACACAAGAGGGTGGTGTTTTACCTGGGCACTGTACTTTAGCAGTGTTCTGAGGAAGAATAGATTCCCCCCCCAGGAAACCTCCCCCATGTTTAATGTTATGTAATTCTCAGCACATATGCCCCATTAGCAAAGTTGATATACCCCAGGGAATGGAGACAGAGACGGAGTCACTTGGCGGCCTTGCTATCCAGTTTCTTCAACACATTCCTGTAGGCGTGAGGTTTCTCCAAGCTCCACATGCAGAGTGTCACTTAGAAACTACAACTGATCACTGGGTGAGAATATGTCTGACTTTTTTTCAGTTCCAGGGAACTGGAAAGTAAGTGAGGGAAACGGTGAACCGAGGTAAAACTCTTAAACTCACCACTTCAATATGTACATCTTTGATGTCTATTCTTATATTTCCATGTGGGCCTGAGAAGAACTGAACTTGTGACAGTGATGGGAAATATTTCCTGTGGAAAGGTTGATTTTTTCTTGTGATCTTTTCCCTCTAGTTTTTACTCACTTCTTTAAAATTTACTTTTATTGCTGGGTGTGGTGGCTCATGCCTGCAATCCCAGGACTCAGGAGGCAGAGGCAGGAGGGTTGCTGAGTTCGAGGCTTGCCTGGGCTACATAGTGAGCCCAGGGCCAGACTGAACTACAAAGCGAGATCCTGTCTCAAAAACAATTCTTTTATTATTGTTAATGCCAACTTTCCAAATTAAAAGAAATATCTTTCATGGGATAATGAAAATGTTGACTACCTCACTTCAGTAAACATTCTTGGGTTATTGATTGGTTATGGCTTTGATTTAACTCATTTTCTTCCTGGATGTTGCTTTAATTTTTTCATTTTACTTGGGTATAATTTTTTGCTCACATTGTGAATTATTTCACAGTTTCAAATTTGAGTGTTTCAAATTTACCTTGACTTTTGTCTGGAGAAGTGGATAGACACACAGAAGGGACAAAAAGCATTTAAATTAGTTTTTTTTTTTTTTTTGCAAATTTTTCCTCTAAATTTCTCCCTGGTCTAGTCCAAGGAAATTTCCTAATAAAATAAGCAAAATATCAACTGAGGTTGCAGGTTTTCAGATCTACATCTCTTATTATTATTTTTTTAAATTGAATTCTTTGTTGGTACATTTTATGTACAGCTCACATTCACACTCAACATTGGGGAATTTGTACCAGTATATGACACAAGTTAATTCTCACTTTTACCCACTTATTATTCTTTAGTACTACCTGATTCATAAAGATTGCTGGAATCAAGCTAGGGTGGAATAAATTTAAGAAATATAATTTCATATGATCAGATTAAAGTGGAATAGACTATTTCTCATTCTAGTTAGGTGCCATCCAGTGATGGGAGAATCCCTATCGAAGCTGGGCCCATGATTCCCTTCAAATGCTCCTGAGCATTTGTCTCCGCTGTTTCCTATTCCTCTTTCTTCAGTGATATGATAACATTGCAATAATACTCAAATGCTGACACAACAGAAAACTTTGCCAGTTTGGCTCCCAACCCTGGCAGGCTTTTTGTTATAGTTGCAACCTCGTTTACTCCTGGAGTTGCACGAAACTTCCCGTGCTCCCCCGCGGTACGTCTTCTCCAGGAGACTGAAGAGGAAAAGCAAGAGAGGTGCTAATTTTAGACACAGAATAGTAAATAGGACAACAAAGAAAAGCTCTGCTTTGGCACATTGGAACCTTCTTTTTTCTCTTTTAAATGTGTGATTCCTTTTCCCAAATGTTGCACTAGATTTATTTTTAAAGGTGTCATCTATTTCCATTCCAGTGCTATGTCATCTATAATTTAAATTTATGAGATAAATCTTGAGGTTCACCAGAGAGGCAGCTGGAGGATTCTAGCCACTTTGCCATTGAAAATGCAGATTTGCTGAAGGTTTTCTTGTCTGACAAGCCCCACTGAGAGCACCTCACTCTCTTTCCTGACAAACATCCATCAACATGTAATATTTATTCCTCTGTTTTAGTTTCGCTACAAATAATTGGCGGCCCCTCGGCAAGAAGACAGTTTCCCGCTGAGGTGGGACCTGAGCAACTTCACCACGGTGCCCAGAGTGAATGCTCTGAAGAGAGTTTTCCTAGGCCTGACGGATGCAGTGAATGTGAGGGAAACCAAACTGGCTTCTTTAGTTTTGTCACTATTATGAGACATTCTCCTTCCCGTCACCAGAAGGGCAGTGGAGTGCTTGTGAATACATTTACTGTGGATGAGAAAACTCTTATTGTTCACCCGTCTCCCACTACATTCACCTCCACCCTGCCCTGTCGCACTGGACTCCGCAATTACTACCTTCTCCACACTGTCTTGGGTTTCGGAAAGTGGAGTCAAAACATACAGTGATGTGATATGACATGTTCTTCTCATATTGGACCACCCTCCTCTCTCTGTTTCTCTGTCTCTACCTCTCTCTGACTCTGTCTATCTCTGTTTGTCTTCCTGTCTCTCTTTTTTCCTTCCTCTTTTCATAGTGCAAGGGATTGAACTCAAGCTACCGTACAGTGCTATATCCTCAGCCCATGTGTTAACTTCGTTTTGTGGAGTTGTCCAGCCTGGACACAAACTTGTGACCATCCAGCCTCAGCCCGCAGGATGCTGGAAGCTGCAGACCTGAACATCAAGCCTGGCTAACAAGGAAATTGTGCACCTGACCATAGCCATTTTCCGAAGTAAACAAGGTAGTCGTTGTACACTTGCCATGATACTCAGTGTCTTTGTAACACTCAGCTATGGATTTCATTCATCAGGTAAGGAGATCTTCTTAAAGAATTAGTTCTACATAGAAATGTGCATGGTTTACTTTCTAAAGAAGAGTAGAAAATGGGAGGTAAACATATAAATAAACAAGTTGACATATTTATTGCTTTTAATAAAGAACAGACCATAGGTACACTTCAGCTTTACTTCAGTTTTTATGAAGAAATCTTTCAAATGTTCTGCACCAGAGTTGGAATTCTATAAAATGTGTTTTAGGACTCACTGCCAAAGCCAAGTTGTATTTGTTTTATCCAAATATCCATGCAAATTATTACACTGACTAGTAGAATTCAGTGTTAAAGATAAATTGTTTTATATTTGTACATAGTACTTCTTATTGGACAATGAGAAAAGTAAATGAATGTAGGGAAAAATAGTAATGTAAGAACACACCAGTGCCCGACATAACTCCTAATTCTTGTGGAAGCACCACCAATGCTTTTAGTGGCTGCTTTGCATTCCAGTTTAACACAAATATGCAGTGCTGAGTTTGAGACACTGTACAGAAACATCTATGCTGAATTACTCTGAATGAAATAGGACTAATTAATATTTTGTGGATTTTTATAAGGGCCATGACTTCTGAGAGTTGTGCTATATAAAGATGTCTAAGTCTACCATCCAGAGTGTTTCATTACAGTGTGGCATATTTTTCAACCTAAGGAAAATAACTTGATTACACAGACCACAATTAAACTCCAGAGATGTCATATTTTTGTTTATCATTTTATTGGCTAGTGATTTTTCCCTTCTCCATCCAGATGATGTTACTGCAACAAATGTTTGCTGATGATCTTATTGTTCACATGGCAAATTTATAGTCAAACTGCCATTAAATTCTCAAACAATGTGAATTTTAAAATATTTATTGAACATTCAAAGGATACTAAAGCTTATAGCAAGAGGTTAAGGGTAATTGAAAATGCCTACTGTAAGAGCTTTCTTCAGCGAAATTATAATGTTAACCAAAGACATGTGATCTGTTCATGATTTATAGACTAATTTAGATAGTAGTAGAGGTCACATAACCCAGCAAAAGGAGACCAGTTTAGGGACTACATTAGAGAAATCTATGAGTCATCACTGATAAATTTTTCTCCTAGACTGCTCTTGGAATCAGAAGCTATTAGCTTCCTGTCCTTGTGTCTCCTAGTGTGTGCCCATGTTTAATTATCATCCTTTACTGAATCTTAATTCTTTGCTCTATGAAAGAAAATGTTACATTTCTCTAAGAATTTTATGTTGACTCCATGGTTTAATATACTTCAAGTAGTTATAAATGTGCAAAGATATCTTTATGATCATTTCTATGAAAGTCCAGGTAAAGGATAATTATAATTCAGTACTAAAATACCATAAATAATTAAGATAACTAATTTTTTAAAGACAGGGTCTAATTTTGTAGTTCAGGCTGGCCCTGAGCTCACTATGTAGCCCAGGCAAGCCTCAAACTCAACAGTCCTCCTGCCTCTGCCTCCCAGTTACAGGCATGAGTCACTATGTCTGGCAAAATAACTAATATTTACTGGGAGTTTGTGTGTAGCAAATGTATTTCTCAGTTTAAAGTGTATGTGATAATATAATTATAATACTGTGGGTTATAGATTTTCAGGACCTAAAAGGATAACAATACAAATATTTCAGAGGTTAAAATCACATACCTCAGGCAATTTTCTATGGGAAATGAGGTGTGCAGAAGGTGAAACTTGTGAATTCAGGTTAAGAAGAGTTCACTAGGATCTGTGGAGATCAGGAATCACCTCATTGGTGGGCTTGACTGTAATGTAGATATTTTTTAAAGTTTTTGATATGAGAGAAGAAGGGAAAGCACATTAATCCAAAGAAGAAAAGAGTATAGCATTTGAGGAAAGAAAATTTCTTTTATCATCTAATAAATGCTCTTGTATCTGGGCAAGGAGGGGTTGCATTTGTTATACCTCCCATCTGTTTGCCTACAGTAGGGCTTAGAGTCAGTATTTCCCTCTAAGAGCCATTACTGACTAGTGTTAGGTATTCAGCAAGTGCACGTTAAATGTGATCTTCTTAGGCCTCTACGAGATTAGAGTTTGAGATCTGTTGCATAAAAAAAAGCAGGTTTAAAACAGGAAAAAAAGTAGTTGGTAATTTCTAATAGTTAAAATATTGGGCTTGGTGGTCTCAGATCTCAATAATGTTGCAATAGATCTTGTATTAGGAAAAAAAGATTTTAAAACAGTCATGAAAACCTTTTGAATATTTAAAAGGGCTTTAGGTTCATTAAAGTTATTTGTTGATAATGAAATTACCTTTTTTTGAATAAATTGAAGCTTAAGGATTTTGTTATGTCTTGAGCCACACTGCTAAAAAAAGTTGACTTGGGAAGGGAAATATTGCATTCACATTTACTAAATATCAGGTACTGAGAGACATTTGCCATGTTTTCTCCTTAAATTTGCCTACTTTATTGGGATCTACCTATACTGCTTTTTTATGTTTTTTATTTTGTATTTTTTTTTTTGAGACACGGTCTCGCTTTGTAGCTCAGGCTGGCCCTGAGCTCACTATGTAGCCCAGGCAAGCCTCAAACTCAGCAATCTTCCTGCCTCTGCCTCCTGAGTTCTGGGATTATGGATGTAAACCGTCATGTCTGGGATCTAACCAGGGACCTTACACTTGCTAGGCAGGAACTGGAACCACTGAGCTAAATATCTGGCCCTATATTGCCAGTTTTAAAAATATTTTTTCTATATCTTTTCAAATCAAGGCCCACTTCTCTTGACATCCTGTGACCACCAAAGAGACCCACATTTAGATCCCTGTGGTCACCCCTTTGCTTGCCCTATCAGCATGATCAAAACCCAAGAATCTAAGCAATTCAGTGTCATCTTCAAGCAGCTCAGCAGCTTTGCCTTGTGGTGTAGATTATTGATCTCTCTGGCCAGAGTCGTAGGTCACACTTAACTAACATGCACAGAAAGGTCTCAAGCACAGCAAATTTTAAGAGAAAGCTCCAGACTTCTCCCAACTCATAGTTTGTTTAATAATTCAAAAAATATCATTAGCATATATTTGCAGTCTAGCTGCCTTCTTCAGGCAGGAGAAGCCGGCAGGGCTTTGTAATCCCACTCCTGCTTTGGCCTTTGGGGCTTTAGAAAAAATGACTCAACTTTTCTCAGGCCTATTTTGGATGGCTGCAGCGCAAACATTCTGAATGAACCACATCTCGCGGTTGATATTCTGCTTCAGATCTACCAGGTGCCTCCAACAGCAGCGTGTCTAGAAATACTAGTCTCTGCTACTAGAACAGAAATCTTAAAGAGCCATGCAAATTGGATCCACCCGGTCTTTAACTTGGGCCAATTCTTCCACAGTATGTGCAGACACATTCTTAGTTGACTTGACTGCATAATAGATATAATTATAAGCACTTACTTATCTCACAGGGGTTTACTGAAGATTAATTAGTTAATGTTGGCAGGCCAAAGGTGCAATATATGCAGTAAGTATTATTATTATTATGGTGCCACTTATCTTTAAAGAACGTTGTTTCTAAAGTCATGGTGTCTATGTGCCATCTGCTCACAGCAGCCTTTACCATCTCCTACTCCGAGACTGAATCCGGTATCTGAATAAATAGATGTGCTCCAAAAAATTTATCACACCTCCATCTGTGCTTATGGAATAGGAATTCAGACATAGGCATAAATGCAAATCAATCACAAGCGGAGAGGCTCCTCCAGCGCCCAGAGTCACACAGAGAGATGTTGCTCTAATATTCTTGCTTCCCACTTCAGAATCCGCTAACTCACGATGCGATGCATTTGGGAACGTGTTTCTCCTGCCTCTGAAATCAGCGTCACCTCAGGCCCCTGAACTGTCTTCTCTTTTGTTCATAGGAAGTTGAAAGAGAGAATGTCCCCAGAACACGTTCACTCCTGACTGCTTTCTGAAATGAGCTCCATGATTTTAATGCTTTTGATATTAATATAATTATCAGAAGCTAATGAGTTTGAAAAGGTTTCTATATGAAACCGTGATTTTGAAACTTCTCTCACGCTGGAACTATTAACTAGGTTCCAGGCAACGTGACATGATCTATGACCCACTTTTACTAATGACTGCAGAGCAAAGACTCAGCATCTTATGAATAAGCACTCTTCCCAACCATGACAGGGCACCGAGATTATTAAAGCTCTGAAAAATCAGAAAGACAGAAACCTTGAACTAAAATTACCCAAATGTTTCACAGATGCCAAAGAGTAATATAAATGTAGTTCTCTGCTTTTCAAATAGTTACTAGCATCACAAGTATAAGTTTAATACTCTTCCTCAGTAGGATGTTTAACGGAATTCTCTTCCTCTGTCACACTGCTCTGTCTTCCTCGAAAGCAAAGTCACCTTCTATCTAAAACTCTCTTCACTGGCCTTATATACTCATGATCATTATGTAACTATTTTGTGTAGTTTTGTTTTCTTTTTCCTGATTTCTTCCCTTGTTGCCTATCAAATCTAAGGTGTACTAAGATATTGCATAAAATGGTTACAGAATTAATCAGGCATGTAATAAACTCCAGTTCATTAAAGCCACTCTGACCTGTTATGTGTATTATCCAGTTTCACAAGAAATGCAAGTGATATTTGATTTCAACTCTTCAGATTTAAAATATGCATTTACTTATGAATTGGTTAGTTTTCAGAGATGTGAGGGAAAATAAAATTTTATACTTTGTCGGGCGTGGTGGCTCACACCTGTAATCCCAGCACTCGGGAGGCAGAGGCAGGAGGATTGCTAAGTTCGAGGCTTGCCTGGGCTACGTAGTGAGCTCAGAGCCAGCCTAAACTACAAAGCAAGACCCTGTCTCAAAAAAAAATTTATAATTGGCCTCATCACAAGAAGATAAATCCCTACATAAATATATTAAAATGATAAATTTCAAACTCAGCAATTTAAACACACTGTGAGCAAGCTCAAAGGGGGGACAATGATTTGTCCTGCTAAGAGTCCAAGAGGAGTTGCAGAGGGCTGTAGATGGAAGGTGTTTCATGTAGGCTGAGAAGGATGAGCACAATTTCACTAGGTAAAAGGAGGATCGAAGGAACGGTTGGGTGTCCTGACTTCGTACTTTCAAGCAGGCAGATGCTTTCTTGAACAGTGTTGTCCTCTCTTATTAAAAATAAATCTAGGACACTTTCACATTTTATGATTTTTTTTTTAGAACCTTTGGTTTCATTCTTCTCTCAAATCCCCTTGCCTGGTTTTTGTAGCTTGGCACCTGTGAAGACAGAGACATCTTCCTTAACTTTGGATTTTTATGTCAACTCTGTTTATCAAAGTCCCAGCCCATGAGTTCACCTCTCTGGTGTTCCTAAAAGGGGTACACTGGCCATCTGGGGGAAACCTGAATGTATTCAGGTAGAAGAGAGTATAAGGAAAAGCTGTAGAAGTGCTGAGGACATGTGTGGCAGAAGATGAGCCATTTGGTGGTGCTAACACTCCCTGTTCCCTTGTTTGTGAGGACACTGAGGGAATGAGGCAAGCACAAGAGCAGTGACTGTGAAATAGCACAGGTAATCCTACCCCAGCAGTACTTAGCCTGGCCCCCACAGAAAGCTAATTATAGATAGGGTATGCACACAGAGAAGCTTAATTCCCTGAGCAACCATGACATCATTTCTTCTTAGAGAAGATGGTCTAATCTGTCATTCCTTGAAGAAGAAGCTATATTCTCCATATTTAGGACTGTGAGCCTCTGAGGAGATAGTTTTCAGAACATTTCAGAAAATTAAACACATTATAAAATTTCTGATTGGTAATTTTAATCATTGAGTGAACACAAAGGTAGGCAGTGGCTTGAATATTAGGTGCTTCAGGGCTTGGTTACCTTTGCCAAATCATTCTGTTAGAGCTATGTTAATATCCCACAAGATGGAAGTTAGAGTTTTAACTAGCTGTGCTGATCTTTAATGGGACTGACATTACTGGAGAGTCTAGGAGTCTGAAACCCTTGTGCCCCTCAGGGGAAAGGACATGATGGAGAGGAGTTGGCTGGGAGAGATGACAACTTATGCAATGAGTCCTCTGTAGACTAAAAAAGGGAGTCTGGACTCAGGGTTGTGAATCTGGGCACTGTCCAGAAGTTCTACATTGACTTTAAAATGAATGAGGTAATGGAATACTCAGACAGACGGCTCATCCATTATAGAAATGCACCTCAAATTGGTCCTTCTTTTGGTAAAGGCTAAGGAGTACTTCTAGTTAAAACTTGGCAAGTTATCTGCTTACAAGGTCTTGCTGGGATTTGAATTAACTGTCACAGTGATAAAATTTTCCTAGAAACTAAATGAAAAAGCCAACATAAACAAATGTTATGGAAAGCCTTCAAATTTTTTCAAAATTAACTGTTTGATCTAGTTAGCACCTCTAGTTCTGTTGGAATAGTCCATTTAAAACAACTTTCTATAAGGGGATGAAGAATGAAATTGAAGCAAATTACACATATGGCATGGTTCTATCTATTTATGTAATAGAAGAAGAGGGAAAAAACAGAAGAAAATTGGAAGAAAAGAGATAGTGCTAAGTGACAAATAAAATGCTCCTCTAGTAGACTCTAAAAATTCTCAATCGGGTCATTAACAACAACAACAACAACAACAAATTAAAGAGTATTTAAAAAGCATTCAATGCACATACAGATGAATATAACCCACATGGCTCTGTGAGCTTTTCCACTTTGGGCAGGAGCTGCATAGGGAATTGAGACTCTATTAAGTAGCATGTGGTTTCCATTCTCTTGTTTTTATAGCTTTTTTGGAATTTACTTTGGATCTGTTGGGACCTCTAACCGTTTTCTGGCCTGAAGATGCTGTAGTAGACAATACTACAAAGATAATATCTTTTGGACTGTCGTCCTATGGCTCTAAATGCCCTGGAACCTTTATTCAACATTAATATGTCAGAGTGCAAACTTTGCAACTGCACTATAAAGTTGTTGCCTATATCTCTATTTTGTCATTCAATAAATTGAGGATTTAATGGACTGAATATTTTGTTCAAGTAAATGGTACAGCCAGTTTCAAAGCTGGATGATGTGAATATGGGTTCAGTGTTCTTTCCTCTGACTCACATACATGCTATGAACTTCTTACAGTTTCATTTAAAATGCATGAATATTTGAATATTTTTGCAGGCACATCTTTAGGAGTTAAAAAGACTACCCTGATAATAGAATTTTTTTTTGCTTTTTCCTAACTCCTAGAATTGTTGTGCTTTGAGAGGACAAATATTAAGAGAAATTGTGACATGAAATTAGGTTATCAAAAATGTTACATAACTTTTCAGTACTTACTGGCTGATGTCAAGTTCACAAGAGCTGTAAAGAGCCTCGCTGAGGGACCTGACTGGTGGTTCCTGCCTATAACTGCAGACTCTTAGGTGTCTGATGCAGAAAAATTGCAAGTCTGAGTCCAACAAAGGCACAGTAGTGAGACCCTGCCACAGAATGCAAAGAGAAAGGGCTGCGGATGGAGTTTAAGTGTTGGAGCACTGGTCTAGCATGTGGTAGTACCTGCATTTGATCCCTAATGTTGCAAAAACTAAACTAAAATGATGAATGCGTACCTCAATTATCAGATTTTATTTCTACTTTTCTTTATAAATTTAAAGCATAACAAACATTTGTGCAAATACATCCAAGTAGTTAAGCTGTTATGCTATGAAAAGTAAACTCTGCTTTCGTCTTTCCTCTCCAATCCCAATTTCTAATGTCTTTTGTGTGTTTCCAAAGTGCTTTATATGTACACACATATATAAAATATTTCTCTCCTTTTTTAACACTATATTTCAGTTTCAACTCTATAACACTTCTTGCTTACAGCTACAGAGTAGTTCATTTATGGGGACCCTGAAATGATTTAACTCTTCTATTACCTCTTGAAATTTAGAAATTTTACAGTCTTTTGTTCTTTCAGAATGTGCTATAACGAGCATCCTCACTTCTATTTCTTTGTTTATGGACACCCATGTAAATGCTAGATAAACACCTCAAAATAGCATTTTAATCAAAGGTTATTTTAACTCTGCAATTAAATACTGTATGTAAAACTACATTTCTTTCTGTATCTGTGTTTTTCAGTTTATTTTAAAAGAAATTTTATACTTGTTGATTACATATAGGGGAAATAATTCTATTTAATAAGCATTACTTTTATTTTTTACTTTCTACAGTTTGAATCATAGAATATTTTAATTTTAATATGGTCACATATTTGTCATTCTTTTCTTATGCTGCTTGTGGCTGGTTCCACTTAATGAAAGGAGTATACTCATAAAAATCATTTTTAAGTGTGCCAATTTTTTACTGTTTTTAAAGATTTTTATATTCAAATCTTTGCTGTAACTACAATTTGTTGGGGTCAACTTTTATGGCAATAACTCGTTTTAGAATAAAGAGCTAGCTAGTTTTTCCAGCATCATTTATTGAGCAAGCTATTTTCCTTTGGATTTGAGATAGTACGGTTATGACACAGCGGATCCTTAAATATATTTCCCTTTATTTCTTGACTTTTCCTTCTATCCAGTTGATCAGTTTTCCTATCAGACATCAGCACAAAACCAAACAATTACAGTAGTATTAAAATATATCTCTTCTTATTGAAGTATTCTCTCTACTACTTTTAATTTTTGTACAAACTTACTGCCAGTTTTTCATGTTTATTTTTACATAAGAAATTTAGAATCAGCTTGTTCAAGCTCCAAAAATACAGCTATGGTATTTTATTTGGATCATGTGAAATCTCTAGATTAATTTAGTTCAAACTTAACAGTTGTACAGTACTGAATCTTTCTGTACAATAAATTTTATATTTTCTTTTGAAGTCTTTGCCTTCCTAATAGCATTTTGTTCTTTACTGATTTCTCAAATTTGTGATTGATTTCACATCTAAATATTTAATCTACTTTTAAGATAGGTCTTTCCTACTCTATATTTCATGACCGGGCCTGACTGTATATTAAATTCCATACAGTGTTTCATTGGTAATTTCATCTCTGAGCAAATGTTCCTGTTGCTTTTGGTTTTAGTTAGAATTTTCAGCTATTTGATCATTTAAAAATTATTTTATTTTTTCAGGGTATGTTTCATTTTTAAAAATAATCTTAAATCATTGGATGTTTCTTGAACAATACTGAATACCATTTGACACCTGAATAATGGTGATAATAATAATAAACATCGTTTTTGTGAATGAATTTAATGGAAATGCTTCTAGTACATCACCATTATTGTGAATTTTCTCTGTAGACATATACATCCTTATATATGTACGTTTAGAGTGCTCTACAAAAGCACCATTTATCATTCTATTGTTAATTGAAAAAAATCAATATTAAATAGAAGCTTTTACCAAATAAAAATTTGTTACATATGAAATTATTATATGCTCCTTATAATTTTTAAAATACATTAATGGATTTCATAGATAGTTTTGTTTTCAAATTCTTTGGATAAATCTTAATTGTGTGCTCTTTTAATATAGGAGATTTCTCCACTTGTTTATTTTATATGCAAAAATAGGGTCAAACTGCAATTTTCCTCTTTTTTTAAAAAGATAATTTTAAGGTTTTAGAATATTAATTTATGTTTGGTCTATGATTAGTAAGGAAACTATATTTCTTTGTTTTCTAGAATATTTCAAAAAACACTAAGTTATTTTTTACTCAGGAGTTGGCTAGGATTCACCACTGAAAACCTTTTGTTTAAGAAGGGAGTTGGTTTATGTTGAACTATTTCCTTCCCTCAGAAAAACTAAAATTTTGTTGTCAACTGATTTCTAGAACTGACTGTCATTTATGTTATAAGAAAACATTCATTTTACTTAGACTCTCAAATTCATCTTCAGAATGTAAGTCTTTACTCATTTTGCTGGGTCCGTACTTACAAACATTTTCTCTTTTTATTGCATGCACTTCTTCCTTATTTTACTTTTCCAAGATCAGTTTGTACAATGCATACATATATACATTTGTATATATATCCATATGAGAATTGAGCTTTACATGCACATGGTATGTGCATATTATAGTGTTCTATATTATATAATTATCAATATATTCAATTATTTTTGTTTTTATGTTTTCCTCATTTACAATACTAGCTTCAATATGCATATGCATATATTATATATTAATAATGGGAATATATGATATCTGTTTAATTATATGATATACAACCATCAAACCTTTAGTCAACTTACCTTTTGACTTTCTGTTCTTAATTTACTGAATTTTAGGACCATAATTCTCTTTATTTTTCTTTAGTTTCATGTTATTATTACTTTTCTAGTTTCCTATGTAGAATACTTAATTAATTTTTTCATCTTCTGTTTTTTAGGTAACTGTTAAAAGATTATAAACTTTTTTTTTTTTTGAGACAGGGTCTTGCTTTGTAGTTCAGGCTGGCCCTGAGCTCACTATGTAGCCCAGGCAAGCTGCCATGAACTCAGCAATCCTCCTATCTCAGCCTCCCGAGTGCTGGGATTACAGGTGTGAGCCACCATGCCCGGCACTGTGGTATGTGGTATTGATGGCTGGTGGGCGTGAGTCTCCATGCCCAACATTGTATGTGGTTACCAGGGATTGAACTCAGGACCTTGCGCTTGTGAGGCAGGCACTGGAACCACAGAGCTAAGCCTCCGGCCCAAGATTATAAACTTTTGTTTGATCACAATCTGTGAATTTAATAACTCATGATGGATTTTTATTATTCTGTATCTATTCTATAATTTTTATTTGGCCTTATCTTTAAATATAGGAGTTTGTGAATACAGAGCTTATGTCTTTTGTAGTATGATTTTTTTCCTTTTGCATTATCCTACTTATAGTTTACCATGAGCATTCAATATTTCTAAATCTAGGATGTAAGTTTTAAAACTTATTTTAAGTTTGGAGGAGCCTTGGTAGGCAGAGAAAGCCCTCAATACATCTGTTTGAGGATTTTCCTGTAAGTTCTACTGGGACCTCAGTTCTATTTAAATAACCTTACTGGGAGACCCAACATTTTTTGCTTCATAGTGAATAAAATGTGTGCATGACCCTTCGTGACATAGGATCCAATGTCTGTGAAGTTGTGTACCTTTTTCAGACAAGAGATCTCATCTGGGAGGAGAGAGTGGCCACCATTTATGGGGTTAAATCTTTCCTGCACTACATACTAGTTTATAAAGAACTGGCTTTTTCTCTCTGAATTTCCCATCTGTATCTGTATCTTCTTGGGACTTCTTGGAAATATCAATAATGTAATGTGTTTTGAGCACATTATACATAAAAAACAACCTGACCAATTTAGCAGGTAGCATTACTGACAAATGATGGACTCCAAACAATTTTTTGAGCTCTCTGAGTCTCAGAGTCATCAAATGCAAGAATAAATACTCTTGATGGCTACTTCATAGAATTTGGGGGAAATTAAAGACAAGTAGCCTTCAGTAGGGGTTCAATAGCGATACAGGTAGTCATAGCCCTTTGATCCACAGGAAAGCGTAATTTGACATTGAATCAAAATATGAAAGTATACACTAATTATGGGAGATCCGCGAGCTTTAAGTAATAGCCACACATGCAGTCAACTCAGACAGGCACATTTAGCCTGGCACTCAGCACAGTGACAGGTTACTGTGGAAGCTGCTGCATTGCCTACTATTATGTCATTTACTGTGCAAATACCTGCAATACACCTGCTAAAAGGCATGATGTGACATTATTATCAAACTTCTCCTTTTGCTTCTTACTTCAGAAAAAAATATTGAGCTCCAATATTTCAAGCTTCCTTTTTGATAGTATTGATTTGTTTGCCTCTTGTTTGTCTTTGGTAATTTTTTTTCTCTATTATAGGAGTGCTAGTTATCAGTAGGACTATCACGGTCCTCTAGACATGCCTCATAGTCATGCCTCATTTCCTCCCTGGCTACGTCAGGCTGGACTCAGTGCATCGTTCTTGTTTAAGCAGTTTGCCACCATTATCAGCTCTAGTGTTGGTGCCATGATTCTTCAGCGTACTGCAAAGCTATTTGACACTTTGAATACATGATATGTAGGTAGTTTCCGCCCTGACAGGTCTTATCTGGATGACACCGCAAAGCCTGCAGGGAATTAAAGGAAAATATTATAAGAACATGATGAATATAGTTCATGCAGCATTAAAATCACCAAATACTCCATTTGTTCCTTTGTGTTATTTCTGAGCACCTCTCTTATACTATAGATAGTGTACCATATATACAGTATATATGCTATGATGAGGAAAAAACAAATACTGTGTTTTAGTCAATAAATACATAAAGTCCAGGTAAGAAAAAGAGTCTCAGGATACAAACAGACACAGTTTTTTTCCTTTGAAAGAGCTAAGAGTTGGTGGGGAGCTAAAATACCAGGCCTGACCATTCATACTAAGATGATATTTCCTGCAAAGTCACTATAAATGCAGTTGCTGTCTCTGTGAGTTTCCCGTGTTATCTTTGGTAACTAGCACGCCCAGCCTGCCATATGCATGTGACTGTCAGCCCACTGCACAGAGGATGACACCAAAGCACAGTGCTGAAATAACTTGCTCTGGATCACCTAGTGGGGGCAGCAAGAGGGATATAGACAGTTAAAGAAACAGGAGTGAGGGTGAGACTCAATGGGGTGAGGATTGAGGGATTCTATGGGAAAAACAAATTCTTGAAGAAAATATGAAAATGCAAGGAAAAGACTTCCAGATGAGAGGATGGTGAAGAGGCAAGGAGAGTGAGGAGCAGAGGAGTGGAGAGCAGGGGGTGGGGCGGTCAGGGGTCGTGGCTTGGTCCTGGTCCAGACCCTCTCAGTGCCTGCTGGAAGAAACGATGTGGAAGACAACCTGGGCCACAAAATGTTCTCCAGTCTGCTATGTTTTCCCAGCTCATTTCAGAGAGAGAGAGAGAGAGAGGGTTAGACAGACAGGTTGCACAACATTTACACAGTGACATGAGGGGCATCAACTCTCTGTGCTTCTCCCAGGGTCTGGGAGCACCATCAAGTCACTCTTCAGAGTTAGGCCCCTCTGTTCAAATTGTCACCCTCTGCAGGAGACTCTGGAAGGGAGGAGGCCCTTGAGTCCTCTGAGCCTTCGTGTGTGACCTGATTAAATACCCTGTGAATGCCAAGCTGGGCCAGCAGGGTGGGCAGGGGCAAGAGCATTGTTAGATCACAAGCCAGTCCCAGCCTCAGCTTGGTGAGGGGCAGCAGAGTGAGGAATGGAGGAACAGAAAGTCTGAGCAAGGGGCCCAGGGCTAAGTCCCGGCCTCCCTGCAAGTTCACCTAGAACCTGCCTTGACAAGAGAAAGTTTTTGAAGCCCACAGTCCAGTAACAGAAAAGAGAATGATTAGGGTAGAAACCACAAACAATGCACTTCTGCTCCTTGGTGTTTCTCACATCAGGTACCCTGGCAGGGATGTGGAACAGCCAGCTGATGTTTACTGGATGTCAATTGATGCAGTTTTGAGAAATAAGGGACCTGGGCCATAAACTCTTGTTCAACTGAAGTTTGCCTAGGTGGAAGCATTTCTACCATGGAAACTAGCAAACGTTAGAAAGTAGTTTCTTACCTCACCCCATCTCCACCCTTCACGGGGGGCTCCAGTTTAAGAAGGACGGGTGCAAGACAGGAGATTTAGCCAGCACACCATGGGCTTTGAGCGATGGTTCCCTCTTGGTGGAAGAGGAAGTAGAGGTGAAGGTGGAATAACCTCCTACCTCATCACTCTTTAGCCTCTTACGAGGAAACAGAGAAAGCCAGCTTTAGTACTTTTAGTCTTCTTGTTTAATAAGAATATTATGGACCATGGATCCCCTGGTCCATAGAGTAAATGATATGCCAAAGAGAAGAAATAATGAGACTGGTTGGCAGCGCTACTGGGCATCAGTGAGGAGGAATCCAGAAGTTTCAGTTTGAGGAATATTATCAATTCAAGAATGTGTAAAACCAGCGTGACCGAGGTGGACTTACACTGAATTTCCTTGAGAAGTAATTGCGTCTCCATCCTTCATTTTCATTCTTTCCATGCTGCTTCCTCTGTGAGATTTTGTAGGGATTTTCGACATGAGAATCTGGGAAGGGAGGCAGAGCAAGGAGAGTAGCAAGATCTTTGAATGTAGTATTAGAAAATAGCCTTGAAATTGTCAACTGAAAAGGGATATCGCCACTTAAGCACATGCAGAAAAATAAAAGTTAGATGAAACCATAAAACATTCCAGTTACTAAACTGAAGAAGCCACTAGCAGCACTCCTCCTCTCATACAGACAGCACGAATAGGATTCAACAATAAATTCTCACCCGCAAAGCTGTTTATGGAGTCAAGGAACCCATCTTATGCAGGTGTTCTGAGTGAGAAATGCCAAAACAGACAATCAAATCCCAAAGCACACCATATTGTGGTTAGAAGGAACCCTAAACTCCAAGTCATGGTAAGAAAAACAGAGGTTTTCTAAATAAAAGTATGCTTGTGCTTTAGTGCCGCTTAAAGTGATTCAGTTTGTTTTAATCAGTTACACTTTTTGTGCCATAAATTCCATATGTATACTAATTACAGGAGTAAAATTTGCATTGAACATTGCAAGAAGAGAGCTCTGTGAGAAGATACAGTTTTTCCTAAAGGATGCAAACTCCACTTCAGGTCATTACAAATGAAATTTACTGTAGAAATGATTTGCAGAATTAGCTTGAGGGCTTGATTTGGCATGCTCATGCATGCAGAGCTCCTATAGAAGTTATGGAAACTTATAGCTCTATAAATGCCAGCTGTTGGAGGCAGAATGCTCATGATCTGAGCTGAGGAGGAAGGAAAATGCAGACACAAAAGAGGAAAATAAATGTTTGGATGCGAAGAGAAACATCAGCTGCACACTTGGTTTACACAAAGGACTATGGGAAAAACAGGTTGGCTATTGCTTAGAAGATATCAGAGAGAGAAACAAATGTTAAGGTGTCACTGCTGTCTGGTGTCAAAATAGAACTGGACCCCTAAAGATCTGGATTTGTATATTCACTAGGTCAATCTTAGTAATTGGTGCTTTTGCAGGGACTTTTGTGCATATAGATTAAGTATTCATATGTGCATTTGTTAATATGCATACATATAAATACATGAACATAATCCATATAGGTCTACTATATTGTGCACACATGCACACACACATATACACTATATTAAATGAGACACAAATAGGATAGGAAAGCCTAGAAAACAACCTGTCCTAAATAAACTTAAAGCTTAATTAAGCACACAAGATGTGATATACAAGGGAATGATTGAATTATAGTATATTTATATTCAATTCATTGTTCAACTCATTCCAATTTGGATCTTGCTCTACCAGTCCTTGAAACAGCTCCACCTGAAATTTTAGCCAAAAATAATGTAATCTTTTAAAGTTCTCTTTACAACTTTAGGCACTGCAACCTGCAACTGATCTGGAACATTTAACACTGACCTCTCTCCACACTTTGAAAGTTTTTCTCTCTTGGCATTCAATTCACCATTCTGTCTTGATTTCCTTTATCTCCGGACAGTCTGTCTCCCTCATGATGTTTTTGTTCCTTGCTGGTCTGTTAAAAGGTGTTGCTTCTAACACAGTCTATTCTTGTAACTCTTCATCCTCTGAGTGGCTTCACTCATAAGCAAGGCTTCACCATCGTATACAGATGCCCATCACTATGAAATTCAGCCTAGACCTCACTCCTCAACTATGCGGTTATATATAAAACCCTATGACAGACATCCACTCCTCTTTCTTATTCCCTGCAAGATCATTTTGTTCAAATCTAAAATTTTCATTTTCTCATAACCTTCAGTAAATCCCTTCCTCTTGTCTTCCCTGTCTTATTTCTTCTTCTTTTTTGAAACAGAAGCCCGAATTGTACTGGATTCTAACTACTACATTTAAACCCAATATCCACTGTATTGATTGTCATGAAATAGTGTTAACTACACTGCTTAGAAAAAACACTTTTCAATAGTTTTCCTTGCCCTGAGCGTTTTTGTTGTTGTTGTTGTTTTTTACCTTTTTTGATGTACTAGGGGTCAAACCTAGAGCCTTGCACATACTAGGCAAGTGCTGTATCACTGAGTTATGCCCATAGCCCCAAGACCTCTTCTTTTGCAGTTGGTTTACTCATTAGCCTTCTAAGTGACCCTATACTTAAAATCTTCTACAAACAATTTCTGTATAGATGTGTCCTAGACATGACTCCTTTCAGCCTTTCTCTTAAAATTCTTCATTATATCCTACACACTCTGGGATAGAACCCTAATTTCCTAGGCGCAACATCAAAAAGCATTTCATGTTCTGTCCTCTGTCCACCTGTTCAGGCCCATATCTCTGCATTCCCCTTTCTTCCTTTTCTAGGGTAACTCTGGATGCCTTCAGGACTTGCCACAAGTGCTGTTTGCTCTGAGGCATTTCCATGGATGCTCTTCCAGTGTGTATCACCTCAGATGATCTCCTTTTGATTCCTCTAATTGCTTTTTCTTATTTTTCTCACTGCACTTCAAAGTCCCTGACAGACAAGTACCATCTCATTTGTTTTTGTGTCATCAATATAGAACAAAATAGCAGGTATATAACAAATGTCTGGGGAACAGCAAACGTTTTGTTAATGACTGAATTAAAGATTTAGCTAAATAACACAAAATCTGTTAGGTATTGTACGGTTAAAGGAAATGAAAATCCTCTTTCTACCCCAGTGGAATCTCAGTGGATTAGACTGAGGGGTGTTTTATTTTCTCCCATGTAAATAATGTCATGGGTATACATCAAGCATTGGTGTGGCGAGTCTGGAGATCAACAGATCCAAACTCTTTAGTTCCCTCCTCTCCGATTACTATGCACTTTTCACAACCAGAGTTACTGTAGGATTCAGAACCCCTACTGTCTGTCCCGCCTTCATCGCTCTGTCTCTGGAAATGAAGAGCAAATGAGGAGAGAGCAGTAACCTTCTGAGTTTCCTTAGAGAACTTTGTGATTATCCATTTTAGCACTTAATGCTTACTTGCCATTGTTTGCAATTGTCTGCAAGGCAGGTTGGGAAATAGAATTCTTCAGGTGGGCATATATTCTCTTGTAATAAAATTTACACCTGTTAGTGTAGAAATAAGAAAACATAGCTTCTACTAGGCAAATTTTAAAATGAGTGTACCAGTGACTAATTCCATAGGCATTCAGAAAATAACCCAGAGATTGCCTTGGCCTTTTAAGAGGGAGTTAGGTGTGTTAAACAGTGAACTTCAAAGATGGGCTGAGTTTGTTTAGGTGTAAAACAGCATTAAGAGCAGGAAAACATTCCCAGGAAAATTCAAAGTCGAGATGAAAAGTAGGAAGTTTATGTTGTTTGTTTTGAGCTCTTGGTATGCTAGACTGTAATTTTTTGAGGGTTGAAGATGTACCTTAATCGTTTTATTTCTTCAGAATTCAGTACAGACACTGATTGATTAAATAAATTATGTTTCAGAACTGATACTGGGTACAGATTAGAAAATATGCTCAGGAACATTTTTTTTTTAACAAACAGGACAGCTTGGACTTTATTTACACATTGTTACCATTGGTGACAATGGAGAACCTTTAGAGGAATGATACGGTGAGAATGGTGTTTCAGAGAGCTGATGTCATGAAAACGGTGCCAGAGATAGTCATGGAGACTATGTGTTCAGCGGCGCCTTCTTTTTCATGAACTTAATTCATTCCATGATTCTTGGGAAGACGTCCGTATACTTGTTCATGCCGGGCAATGAGTGTGGTCCTGCTCCTCACCTGATGAGGAGTTTGAGAACAGAAGCAAACTTTTACCACACGTTTTGTTTGCGGGCCAAATTGTTCACAAAATGAAGTGTTTGTGATGTGAGATATTACTATATATTCCTATATTATCTTGTATCATAGTTCAATTGACAAAGTGTTATCATTTAATTCATACCAATCCTTCATGTAACAAGTTATTAAATTATCAAATCTGTTCCTAACCTTCTGAAAATTAAATTTCTCTTGTGGTTTCATTTGTGAGGAAGATACAAATATAGCAGATAAGACAAATTCAAAGGGAAAGAGACAGCTGAAGTAAACTCACAAAATTTTTTGGAGTTAGAATTGAGATATGTCAAAATTACTTCCGACAGTGATTCTTGGGTTGGGGTTCAGGAAATATGTTTCATTGTAAAGAGTGTGTGTGTGTGTGTGTGTGTGTGTGTGTGTGTACATGTGAGATGCAGATAGTTCTCACTCTGCAATCTGAAATTCTGATTCTTACTTGTAAAATTTACTAAATTAAATTTCTGAAAATGAAACACTATAATAATTACCTCTGGGTATTTGTCTATATTTTCTTATGATGGTTAGTGTATTTTATAACTTCTATTTAACAAAAAACACAAAATTATCATCTGATAATGTGGGTATTCTGCAAGACAGTTCCAGGCAAAGCTTTCTTGCTTTTTCCTTCTATTTACATTTGACCCCAGTTTTATGTGCAGAAATTATTTATGAAGTTCTTTTCCCCCTTCTTGCTTGTGAGGCATCTCTCGGGTCTGCAAGCCCAAGCACTGTGCCCATCATGCATATATTTAGCTCCCTAATCTCTGCAACCAGTTTTAGCTGCTTGTTATACTTTTCTTGACATTTTCTCGCATGCTTTTTGACATCTGCTTGCAAACTCCTGCAGCCTTTTCAATCCTGATATTCACTTGTTTCATCTGATGTTGTTATCATTCTCCTTAGATATGCAGATGTGTTGGTTTTTCTTCAGGTCCTATCCCTTCAGCCTCTTGAAAAAAGACTTTTCTGGAGACCTTGTAGCGTAACTGGCTTATTTGTTTGTTTCTTTGCCTGCTTAGTGTAACAGTGTTTTCTCTCTTGGGCCCTAGTATTGGACAAATGACATCACATTCTTCCTGTGAGAACTGAGAGTTTTCAGGTGTCTTTTTAAGGGGAGACCTTTAAAAAAAAACACAGCAAAACATGTAGCCCGAAGGATTTCTAAGAAGGCAGTATTTAATCCTAGTGTTCCCAACTGCCCCAGTAATACTCATTGCAAAACTGTTTCACAAGGAATCTCAAAAAGCCTCATGAAGCGAATGCTTGTCAGAAATGATTTCATAAACTTAAGTAATTAGCAACCTAAGGTGCTGTCTCATCAGACAGCATCACTTTGTGTCAACAATCATTTTTTCTGATCATCAAAGCTGAATTAATTGTTGATTTGCCTCTAATATCATGGAGATCTATGATATTATCTGAGTGGTTGGTAATGAACCCCTAATACAGTGCAGTGCTTTCTTCAGCTCTCTGCATATTTCAAAATGTAGAATCTTTTGTCTCCCTGGAAATAAGCCACACTTTTAATGCAATTTATATCTCTGTGAAAAAGATCCCCACAGGGACACCAGCACACAGCACCTATGATTTCAGGAAAGCCAGCGCAGGTCTTTAGACCCTGAAATCACTCCTCCGAGTGGCTCAACGATTTACAAAACTTTAAATGTAATGCTGTGTTTCTAAATTATGAAACAAATGCTCGCTTGTCCCTGAGTTCAAGTGATCAGAACACATTTGGATAGTAGTTAATTGGTAAAAATCTGTCAGCGCTGAAGGTGAAGCAGTGAGGAGCTCCGTTTTCCTCAATGCCGGATGGTGTGATGTCTCACACATAATATTTAAGTCAGTAGCTTAACCTCCCTAGTATAGTTAATGCAAGATAAATTACCAACACAGCATTTTGAAGTATTTAGCTAACACTATATTTGGATTGAGTCTGACTAGCACCAACACATTTCTTCCAGTAATGTTAATTTAAGAATTAGCTTTGTACATGCGACTATGTGAGCGGCAGTCACTAATACTAACTGAAATGCAAAATTTGATGTTCCAGGCAGTTTTTACCATTAGACATTGGATTATAGGGAGTTTGGCTGAATTTATAAAAGATTCTAAAAAAACTGCAAATGATCCAGGCTTAAAACTATTCTCTTGCAACCAGTATAACAAAATCTTTCTCAAGGCAAGTAAAATATGGATAAAATCTTGAGCATTTTCTCTACTGTCTTGTAAGAAAAGTAAGTCATCCTTTTCTGGAAAAACGGAAAGGAGGTCTCGGCTCTTTAAATACTGAGCTATGTACATGAGTTATTGAGGTGAAATAAGTTGCTTTCAACAGTTGTTAATATATCATTAATAATCATACATGCAATAAATAACAACATATGAGTTATTTCCTAAGAGATATATGACTGCAAATTGCAGTAACAAATCACAGCATGTGTAAAGAATGCTCATTACTCTCCTGTGTACAGGAGCTGTTTTAACAACTGTATTCTTTACTGCGAAGCTCACCCTAATTAGCCTTGCAGATTCCTTAGGGGATGTGTGTGGAATGTTTGACATTGCGATGCTCAAACCCGAGTGGGGGAGGGGGCATCATTTCTGCGCGGAGAATGCACCAGGCCACAAGCTCCCGGCCGCTGTAGTCACTTGTTTTAATGTATGCACTGTGGTGAAAGAAATAGCCATTTCATACAAGTAGATAATAAGGGTGTTTGTAATTAAATGACTAATTAAATCAATATTAATCATGTAAGCTAGACGGCAAAGTGGGCTAACAAATCTCTCTCAATGGTGTCCGATATGGAATGGACCCGCCCCCACTGTGTGTCTGTCTTTGCTTCAACACTAGGATTTTATACCCTCCAGTGTAAGAGGAATATGCTTCCTAGTCTCTATTGTATCTGAAAGCTCGCTGGACTATATATTTTTTTAAATAAAAAAATTAAAAAAGAAAAACAAGGCTGAAGCACACAAAAAAGCAGCATGTTTTTCCTCTTTCGGTGGAACATTATATGTGGATTCTACTGCTCTGTTAGCTTACAGCTTGTTACTAAATCAGACCTTTCCTGCAGTGAAAAAAATTGCATCTTTTCGTTGTAATCCTTGACAGCTTAAAGTTTAATGGAAGCAGGATTTTTTTTAAAGGTATATAATGGGTTGACATCATGGAAGGCTGCTGAGAGCTCACAAACTCAGAAATAGCATGAAATGCAATAAGAACAAGCTCTTACTGATTTTTTTTAAATCATAATTTCCTATACTTGATAGAAAAAAGCAAGTGAAGGAAACAGCTTTTTGTTTTCTTAAAGTAAGTTGTTTGTCTCATCCCAGTCAAATGATTTCCGTCTAGCCTGGAAGAGGTTCAAACTGGGGATTTGTCTCAAGGTAAAAGCAGGATGATACCACCATTGATAAAGGGGAGATAAGTTCTCTACCAGAAAGCGGAAGTAGACAGAGGGTGAATGGCCGAGATGAGAAGGCGAGGACAGGAGCAGATTGCTCCTCCCGGAGCGGAGAGGTGGATTGGAGCAGCCCGCGGGCAGTGGACAGCATCACTCTGCCCCCCCGCCCAGGGTCCTATTTGGTTCAGCTCAACTTACAGCTTCCAGAATCCCAGATAACATGTGTTCAGAGTGTGGCTGTGAAGAGATTCCACCTAGCGCGGGCTTGAAAACAACCTTACAGTTGGCAACAAGATTCCTCTTGGGGAGAGACATGATTTTGGCTTACCTGGGCTTAACTATTCTTGGTTTGGAGTAATTCTTTGATAAATATTTACAGCGACGGTGTGTGCTCTGGGGTTATCAGTCAAATTTAGAGGTAGTATGAGACACAAGGACAAGAGTGGGGGTGTCTGAACATCATCGACCAATGGGAGTGCGAGAGGGGGGCGCGAGGGAAGAGGGCAAAGCGAGAGGGCGGTCGGAGCTCGGCTTGACGTTCTGCTTGTTTTCCTCAGCTTGTGGGACACCGACGCCCTAAGCCTGCTCCTCTTCCGCGGTCAGTGAAATCTGCC
>PVIC010001195.1:0-49162 GCA_004025085.1 Thryonomys swinderianus
TTTTTTTTTTTTTGAGACAGGGTCTCGCTTTGTAGTTCAGGCTGGCTCTGAGCTCACTATGTAGCCCAGGCAAGCCTCGAACTCAGCAATCCGCCTGTCTCTGCCTCCCGAGTGCTGGGATTACAGGCGTGAGCCACCACGCCCGGCGCCTTTCCTTTTTTTAAACATTCATTAGTGACATGGGTCCTGTTAGAGTATTAAAATGTTGAAAGATAAGTATACTGAAGAAGGAAATGCATTCCTGTTACTCATAATGGCAATTTAGATGACAACAGCAAGGGCAGACTTCTTCATCAGTTTTTAATGGTGTCAGCACCATCTTGGCCAGAATTATCTTATTTGACGCACAAAAGGACTTGAGTCATTTTTTACACTGTGTGATGGCAGAGCTTCAATATGAGGGGAGGAGTCTCCACCTCATTTAAATGAGCACCCTAAAATCCTTCCTGGCATGGTGGACTTTATCCAAAGGATGGGAATTTGGTGGACTGGGATGTGTTTTCAGATGTGAGAAGACTCTTAGTTTGTAGCAAAGATGATTGTTTAAATTCTGATGTGAAAGAGTAAAGGCATTTTGGTGCCTCACAATTTTTTGAGGTAGGGTCTTGCTTTTTTTTTTTTTTTGAGACAGGGTCTCGCTTTGTAGTCCAGGCTGACCCTGAGCTCACTGTGTAGCCCAGGCAAACCTGGAACTCAGCAATCCTCCTGCCTTTGCCTCCCAAGTACTGGGATGACAGGTGTGAGCCACCACGCCCGGCACTGTGGTATGTGATATTGATTGCTGGTGGGTGTGAGTCACTACCCCCAGCATTGTATGTGGTTACCGGGGATCAAACTCAGGACCTTGCACTTGTGAGGCAGGCGCTGGAACCACTGAGCTAAATCTCCGGCCCCGGTAGGGTCTTGCTTTATAGTTGAGGCTGTCCCTGAGTTCACTGTGTAGCCCAGGCAAGCCTGGAACTCACAGCAATCCTCCTGCCTCTGCCTCCCTAGTGCTGGGATTACACTATGCCCGGCTTGGTGCCTCACATTTTGACTCCCTCAGAGCACTCAGTATGTAACTTGTAGGATCCCAGATTGGGATTCTACTATGTACTTTGATGATTCTTCAATTGTGGAGAAAGCACAGAGGACAACAGAGCCCCTCCAAGAAATTATAAACAGTAGTTATTTCACAGTATTACTTGTACACTCGGACCAGATATACCTTCTGCTCCTGTGGCCTGGTTTCTATGCTCTGCTTCCCCTTTCTCATTTACATGACTAGGACTGTATGGAGTCCATCCAAGAAGGACCTGTGTTCAATGAATGCAGCTGCCAGAAACCATAGAGAATTTTGTTCTTTTAATGGTTTTTCTGAACAGGAAATAAGTTGGACAGAGGACTGCCAGGCAGAGGGGGACAGGATCACTACAGTTGCACACTGAGAGACTGAAGTCTAGGCATTCGGATGTATAAGCCGCTAAGATAGGCCCTGTTGTGATGTACATCAATTCTTGATCAATAGAGAATATAGATAATAGAATTTAACAAATATGACTGGGCAAAGCCAACATATTTTTGTGTTCCTAGAGGTAGCTGAATTTTAGAGTGTATTTATTTTGTTGTCTAAAAGTTTTTTTCAGTTTAGGTCTCTACTCTTTCTGCCTTTTTCTTCAATGGTTAATCTTTTGAAGGCTCACCTCAAATCACTAATTTTTACTGATACTGGACCTCTTGGGTAGTCTCTTCTTTGCAATAATCTCTTTGTCTACATTTGCTATATTGCATTCTAGGTTTTTTTTTTTTTTTGGTGGTATCAGGGATCGAACTTGGGTCCTTGTGCTTCCAAGGTAGGTGTGGTACCACTTGAGCCAAATTCCCAGCTCTAGGTATTGTTTTTGTTTCTCTCCTCTACTAAACATTAACTTTCTGAGGGTGAAGATGGTATCTTACTCATATCTGTGCCTCAGCATCCAGCACAGTACTGGAACATTCTAGGTGTAAGTGAATGCTGAACAGATTTTTCAGGACCAATTTGTGAAAAATCTTTAAGAAAAAAGCATGACTTCTTGTGCTAAGCCTTCACAATGCCTTAATTTAGGTGTATGTTTGGAAAAATTCAGAAATCATAGGGAGAAGGGTTATAAATTATTTAAACAAACCAAAAGGATGTTGAACATCTGAGAAGTCATCAATACTAATTTAACAGGAGTGAGAAATGTTTCACATTTCAAATTCTGGCTTTCTGGTTTTTGAGGGCAGTGTCGTATTGACCAATTGTTCATGCCCAACCTCTCCCCTGCTTTTTCATCTGTGAACAACAATCTCATTGATGTTGGGAGATGTTCATGGACATTGAAAGCATTTCGCTTTGTTGTTTAAAGAAGCTTTTGTCCTGAAGGCATGAGATTATTCTTTCACATGATGTGGAAAGGAAAATAAGAAAGCCTCCTTCTGTCCTTGGGTTCACATTGTAGGAACTCTTTCTTGCAGCAATAAAAGCCTTTGGAAGAGACCTTTCATTATCAGAGTTTCATGTTAAGTACTGCACATGGGGATGGAAGCTAAATCCCAATTTACTCAGCTGTATTTCCCAAGATTTGTTCCCTTGCAGCACAGGAGCTCCGTGCAAGCTTCATCAGGCCACTGCAGACCTAACCAGAGGATTTGAATATTAATGCCATTCAGACTTCCTTTTTGAGGAAGCCCTCTTAGCCACAACAGTGAGATACTGCCTGCAAGTCTATGACTGACCATGAGAATAGAGGGTTCAGAGCATGTCCATAAAAAGAGGAATCTGGAAAATAAACACAAATAATGACCATTGTCCAACTTGTCTCACCTTCTCTCTAACGGGGTGGAGAGAATGCTTTCTTGAGGGAGGTGCTCATAGCATAGAGCAAGTTTATCATTGAGGAAACAAAATAACATTCGTTTCCCCTGTAGTCAGTTACATTCTTGATGAGATTCTGAGTCTCACAAAAGGATGTTGCAGATTCTTTTGATTCTTACCAAGCATCTAAATGTTGATCTGGAAAAACAAAGAAATGGAAAAAGAAAAATGAGTGTGTTGTCAAATTGAAATACTATGTTTTTGTACTGCTGGCTGATGTATCTGTAATTTTCATCTGCCATTTCTTCATTGTGTGTGTGTGTGTGTGTGTGTGTATGTATGTGTGTGTCTAATTTTCCTCCTCCAAACCTGCAAAACATTACAAAACTAGATTTAAATATTTCAGGCGGACTGCATCCAGCATTTGCATTCCTCTGACTCATTCAGAGAAAAGACATCTGAGCAGAAATACTGCAGATAAAAGAGAAACCATTAATCCACAGAAGATTACTGGCACAGAATCTTTATCCTGTATCCTTCCTGAAATGAGACAAAGATCTCACTATGTACATCCCTCTGGCTTAGCTTCAGACAGTAAGCAATATAGAAGTGTAGACATGGTCTTTTTTAAAGGCACACTGCATGTGTCTGAATTCCGAAGCATCACCCTTCTGTTAACGTTTTTCTGTCTTGAGTATCTTCTTGTTTTCACCCAGGTCTTCTGCCCTTCCTCTTATTCTTTCCACGGTAGCTTTCTGATCTGGTGCTCCTGCTTTCTCAGGTATGATATTTATGTAAAAATGGTTACACAAAGTTTAGGGTAGCATAAGTGTTCAGAACTGTGAAGTCCCAGAGCCAGAGGTTCCATCTAATGTGATAACTGCAAGAATCTAGGTACAACTTTACTTTCTGTGAAATGGGAAAATTCCTGGCCCTCACTCATATACTTTACAAACAAAGATACAATGTATTGTTGAAAAAGTTTTGGGAATAGAAGAGCTATACAAATACAAACTATAACATTTTAAAACCATGATATTAAAAGTAAATTGAATACAAAATTAGGTCACTTGGGAAATATTATCCTTGTTAAGAACATTTAAATTAGCCTTTTGTGGGAGGGACCTCTCTTGTCTTCTTGGCTGAAGCCAAATACAATATCCTAATAGTCATTGCCATTACCATTTTGGAGCGTTTACTCTATTATGCCATATACTACTCAGGAATTAATTCCTAAAACAACCCTTACAAATATCAGTTATTGGGCCAGAGATTTAGCTTAGTGGTTCTAGCACCTGCCTAGCAAGCACAAGGTCCTGAGTTTGATCCCTGGTAGCCACATACCACAGTACCAGCTGTGGTAACTCAAGGCCACCAGCAATCAGCACCACATACCACAGTGCTGGGTGTTGTGGCTCACGCCTATAATCCCAGCACTCAGGATGCAGAGGCAGGAGGATTGCTGAGTTTGAGGTTTTCCTGGGCTACATAGTGAGTTCAGGGCCAGCCTGAACTACAGAGTGAGACCCTGCCTCAAAAAAAATTATCAGTTATTATTTCCATTTTGCATTTGAAGCATTTCAAATTTAGGGAATGTACAAAATTGGCCTGATGATACCTAGATTATGGGTTTCTGGATTTGAACTGAGGTGTGGGTCTAGGCTTTAATTTATTTCATTGTATTTTCTATTGCGGTGCTCATGCATTTCATCAGATTAATTTTCTTTTCTTTTTTTAATAAATTGAGTTTATTGGTACCTTACAAACACATTCCTCATTGAGAATTTATACTGGTACATGATGTATCTTGATTTTTTTGGGTTTATTTTTATCTTTATTGGTTCATTGCATATAGACGTCATGATCACACTCAATATTGGGTATATGACACATTTAATTCTCACTTTTTCCCATTCCCCTACCCGCCCCACAAACCTCTATCCCCTAAATACATAAGCTTTGTTTACCTTTCTTTATTACTATCACAGTTTTTCTTTATCCCTCGTTACTCACCCCTCCACCATATTTCCCTTTGAATAGTTTCTGCTTCACAATACCTATCATACATTCGAGAACTCATTAACATCTTTAGTTTCTCATACCAGAGAACAGGTATGATATTTGCACATCTGTGATGTATTTATTTCACTTATGAGAACGTTCTGAAGGTAAATCCATTTGAGTATAAATGACTCAAACTAATCATTCTTTAAAGCAGAGTAATACTCCCTTTTTTAGAAAAACCCATCTTTATCTAGTCTCTTGATTCTTACTTTTTGCATTCATTTGCTCTCCCTTCAACTCCAACCCCTCATATACAAAAGCTTTATTTCTGTTTTATCCTTTTTAACCATCAATTTTTTTCTTTCCCTTCTTTGATTCTCCAGTTCCCATTTCCTTTTGAACATTTCTTCCTATTTCACAATACCTATTAAACCCTGTTGGTGATGCTTCCTTTGGACTGTTATTTGCCTGGAACCCTTGGAAACATCACAGAGCAGGGTGTTTTGGGAACTTAGTAAAGATGCAATTTCCAATTATGCTACTCTTTGCTTGTAATTTACACCTTTAGTTTCTCACACTAAAATTATATGGAATTTTCACATCTGTGTCCTATTTCACTTTTTTTTTTGTTTTTTTTTTTTTGAGATAGGGTCTCGCTTTGCAGTTCAGGCTGGCCCTGAGCTCACTATGTAGCCCAGGCAAGCCTTGAACTCAGCAATCCTCCTGTCTCTGCCTCCCGAGTGCTGGGATGACAGGCGTGAGCCACCACACCCGGCCCTATTTCACTTTTGAGTACGGCCTCAAGGTGCATCCATTTAGCTATAAATGTCTCTTATGTATTATTCATGGCTAAGTAATACTCCATTTTATTTAAAAAACTACATATTCTTTATCCAGTTTCTGCTTGATGGGCCTTTGAGTTGTTTTTCCAAGATCTAGCTATCACAAACTGTGCTGCTATAAACATAGATGCACATATCATTGTGGTATGATGCTTTTAATTCTTTCTTGAAAGGGAAATAGGATCAAATGGGCCTCTGATCTTAGCTTTTTCAGGAAACTCCACACTTATTTCCACAGTGGTTACACCAGTCTACATTCCTACCAGCAGTGGAGAAGGCTCCTTTTCTCCCCACAGTCTCACCAGCATTTGTTGTTGGTTAATTTCTTGACAGCAGCCATTCTTTCTGGAGTGAAAATGGAATCTCAGCATTGTTTTCATCTACAGCTCTTGAACGACCAACGATGTTGAAGTTTTTTTTCATATGTTCCTTCAGTGCTTTTGTTTATTCACCTGAAAAACGTCTGTTTATTTCAAATGCTGAATTTTGAATTGAGTCTTTACACTTGAGGGGTCTGATTTTTAAAGTGCTTTATATATTCTAGATAGTAGACCTTTTTCCCATCATGTTAATTTTTAACTTTGCTGATTATTCATTTATATTTTTCCATTCCAGGTGGGTGAGGATATGTACAATTATAAAGAGACGGTGGGCCAGGGATTTAACTCAATTGCACCATGCCCGCCTTGTAAACACAAGGCTGTGTTTGGTCCTTGGTACTGAAACAAAGGAGCCTGCCTGTAATCCTAGCCCGCAGGAGGCAGAACCAGGAAGGTCACCACAGGTTTGAGGCCAGCCTGGGGTACACAGTGAGTTTAGGACCAGCCTCACTATGAAGTGAGACCTTGCCTCAAAACACCATCCCCCCCCCAAAAAAAAAGGAAAAGAAAAGGAAAGGAAAAGAAAAAAAAGTACCACATATAAGGTATTTTAATAAGCAATTTTCAGCCTGTGGGTCAAGCGTAAGGACTCTCATTCCTGCCGAAAGCCAGGAGCAGCCCTCAGTCTGCACATAGGTGATGACTTTATTCTGACTGTACAGGATAAACTATCAATTCCAAATCTCCCATGAAGTGAAACCGGTGTGAGACGTCTCTGGGCCTCATGACTGTCTCCTTTAGGGACCATAAAGGTGTCACTGAATAGATGTGTTGAAAGCACTGAGGCTTTCCATGCTTTCTGCCGATAATTTCAATGCTTTCTGCTGATAATTTAAAGAAGAGATGGGTGAGATGAACTGGGGAGTAATGGTTATAACTTTGCAGGCCACATCATTCCCGTCACTAACTACTGAATTGTCATTTTAGTGAAAATGACATATTGTATCTTATGTAGATAATACATAAATGAATGAGTGTAGTTGTTTTCCAATAAAGCTTTATTTATAACTACAGTCAAGCACTAGATTTGGACTGGGGTATAATTTGCCAACCTTATATTTAAATATAGATAAGCCAAGTATTTGGACCAGAAATGACCAGGAGCACTTTGTCCCATTTTTATTTCACTGAACCTCCTTAACTGGGAGTGAGGGGAGCTTGGACAGTATATCATACTCCTTGCCGGTTTTTGGTCTGTCTCTAATCTTACCAGAAAAATATAGGACACTGTGATGATGATGGCAATGATGATTATGGTGATTAGAAATGATGCTGTTCACAACTATCTGAAATTGATGTAAATAATTCTATCTCAAGAAATAATTGGAATAAAACTCCTGTTTGTACATTATGCCATTGAGCTGGCAGTGGTCTCTGGCCATTTTTAAAAGAGCTGATTTCCATGTTACAACAATACAGAACCTACTGTGTCCAATTAAATCTTCGCTTGCGTTAGCCCAGGGAGTGTGATTGTTTTCTAGAGATAGTTTCGTGTCCCTGCGACCTAATCTTTCTACACCTCTCATTTGGTGATGAAATTAAATGGCAGGAAGTGATTCAGTTTTGAATGATTTCATTGAAAAAAGCAGAAAAAAGTTCTATGAGTGACGGGTGCATGGACTGTTTTTTGATCGGAAACTTCAGCACTTTAAATGGGAGCTGTGAACTGGGCCTGGGGCTCGAGTATTTCCAGGTTCGGTGGGATCGGCCTTTCTTATTTGCTCCAGTGAGATTCTATTTCCCATAAAGACCCTTATTCAGGTAAAGGAAGTTTAAAACCTTGCCTGTCTTGTTTCTAGGATGCTTTTTGGTTTTGTTTTGAAGTTTCCCTGGTAAAGACTATTCTTGAAGCACCCCGAGCTAACTTCCGGTTAGGGAAACTGAGGGATGGCATGAAAAATAGAGGGCATAGAAGATGATGCTGAGCAGGACAAAATTTTGTTTCTCCTATAATTTAGAACCTGAGAACCATGATGCTCCCCCCACCCCCACCCCCCACCACAGTGTTCAAATTATCTTTCAGAGTGATTTGACTTCAGTTTCAAGCTGGAGATTGCAGTAATAAACTTTCTCAGTATGAAGCACTTATTTATGGAGTAGTCTTTGCCATTTTTTATTGCACTTTCCCCTCATGCCCTTATTAATTATCTCTCTAGTTCCTCTTAGGTCTTGTCACTATGCCAAATATTGAAATAGAAAGGGTTATTTATTTTCCAAAACCTACAGAATAGGACAGGTTTTACAACTCACTGTTTTGAATCGTAAAGGGTCACATGTTCAGCAGGCAAAAGGGCGCTTCATGCAAATTGGGTGCCCTTTGGGATTTCCTATTGGTAATGCTCTCTTAGGACTGTTATTCGCCTGGAACAGCCTTGGAAACTTCACTACGCAGGATGTTTGGGGAACTTAGTAAAGATGTAATTTCCAGTTATGATACTCTCTGCTTGTAATGGTCAGGGGCGCTCAAATGCTCCAAGATTTACACACCGTTTACTTTAATATGGCTGTAGCATTCTATTTCGCTCCTTTTCTCTTCTCAGATGAACAAGTCTCTTTGCTGTGCCCAAGAAGGTGCAGACACTTTCCTGCCCCAGTGTTGACGTTATTTCTCACATTTGGGATGTCAGCATATGCCCAGTGTTTTGATATCTTACATATAACTTTTCAAAGTTCACCAAATTTCACATTTTTATACAGTGTCTTGTAAACTATTCTTTGACTCCACAAAGCCCTTGGAGTATACTTGTTTGACACTGTTGTCGAGTCCTGCTTTATATCATAACCATTGGTAATCTTGTCTTCACCACTGAGCTCGACTGTGCCCTCTTTGAGGGCAAGACAGTGCTGACTCAGTCTTAGAGATCCTCAGCACTTTGTAAGTGTGTCTTGTGCAGCTGATTCCTCCTAGGCTAGATGAACTCAAATGGAACAAATCATTCTGGTTCAACTCTTCAGGACCTGTTGTAGGAAAGGTTGGAAATAAGGAAAACTCTTTTGAAAGAAAATTTCTGATGTCCTACATGGGCTTTGAGTTAGGTGAAGCCAGCCAGTTTGATCCTATACCTTATTTGGAACAGCAACACCTTGTTCAGAAAATCTCAGCTCTAGGTGGCAAGAATATGAGGGAATGAGATAACCATTGACAGTAAACCAAAAAAATCTCTGTGGCTTAGGGGTAATATGGGCTGAATATATATGAAGAGATTAATTTTTTTTTTGAGACAGGGTCTCGCTTTGTAGTTCAGGCTGGTCCTGAGCTCACTATGTAGCCCAGGCAAGCCTCGAACTCAGCAATCCTCCTATCTCTGCCTCCTGAGTGTTGGGATTACAGGGGTGAGCCACCACGTCCGGTAAAGAGATTAATTTTTAACTTAAAATTTGTATAAATTATAGGACCATTTTGAAGCTTTATCTGTATCTTTTAGAGCTTGGTTACAAATTTTGTGTACAAAAATATCTTTTGTTGTAAGTGTTAGAGATGAGTATTACTCAGAGAAGCAGCTATCCTGTTCTGTACTTTAAGAATCATTCCATTCTCAAATTCACCCTTCTTTAACTTCTAGGGTAGTTGAATGTCTTCTAACTCAATTACCTCTATAGGATGTCCTGAGCTTTTTAGAAGGTTAGCATTTCAGCAAGCATTTGGCTTAGAAAATTCTTAAAACAACAATCTGTACTGTGAAAGCACTTAAAATTTAGAAAGCCAGTAGAAAAGTGTGTGTGTGTGTGTGTATGTGTGCACATGTGTGTGTGCATGTTGTACTCTGCAATGTGGCAACTAGTGTTCTCTCTAGAAATTTGCTTTTCTCTCACCAATGACACAGTCAGATTCAGTATGTAATAGTGTACACGTTTTGTTGTTCTCAGAATGTTTTAGAGGAAGCAAAACATTCCTTCCCTTATGAGTCAGTTTCCTAGTTGTGGTGCAGAAAGAAGTGACCTCTCAGAGAAGCTGATGAAAGGAAAAATGTTTTTTAATGGACTTAAATTTTCTGCAATATTTACTCTGAGTTTGAACCATCAGCTCAGTAGCCTTCCTTTCTATGTGCATATTTCAAAGTACGAGTCTGGGTTGAATGTTAATAATCAATCTGGCCATTAATCTCTGAAGGTATAGGGTATCTTTCCAAATGTGCTGACTGTTGGGTTTAATGCAATTTTATTTTCGCTCTTGACATGGAGAGGAAAATGAGGATGGTCACATGTGTGCAGGATTTGTTTTTGGCATTTTGACTCTTTGTGCTCTTTCCTTATATAATCTCTAAGCATCATCCTTCCATCTATCAAATATTTGATACCTCTACTGTGTGCCAAGCCTTGTGCTAGGAGCTAGAAAGTATCTGTGAGAAAAATAATAAAGAAGACCTCACAAGAGACAAATAAAGAACAGTTTCCAAGAAAGAACCAGCTTCAGCCGTTGTCTGATAGCTGCCCTTTTGGAGCCACTGTTGCCTGCCGCTGGCCGTGCACAGACCTTCTTCCCTTCTTTTCTAACCTCATGGTCCTAAAGACCTTTGTGTGGCTCAGAGGTCAGCTCACAGATGTGGCCCTGGACCACGCTCCTCTTTATCTATATTGTACTTACAAGAGGCGGAGGCACATGGGTCTTTTATAATTTTTTTCCTTTTTCTTTTTTGATTAGCATCTGCACAAATGGCCTCAGTTCATTGCTTTAAGCTTTAAACTAACTAATCCGGCTTGTTAAGAAGGAGATTGTCATCCACAAGTTGTTATTCGCAGGCTTCTAAAGGAAGAGGGTCCCAGTCAAAGCAGGGCAGGCCTGGGTAAAGGTTATATAATATAATGTGTTCTTCAGGCACCGTATGAGAGGGAGACAATGCTGCCTCCCAGGGCCTGTTCTCAAGTGCTACTTTACCGGCTTACATAGTCCTGCTATTCTACCTCATGAAAAGGGAGATCCAATCATTGCTTTCTGGAAACTATTCTCCTCATCTCTTTGGCTGTCATATGTATTTAACAGTAGTGCCCTCAAGGACAATGGGGTGGGTAAGCGTGCAAGGGGGCTTCAGCCTCCAGCCTGTAGTTTTTCATTTCATGTTGCTGGGTTTGCTAAGAATGGTTGTCTTTGTTTCCATTTTGAGTCATGACTGAATTCTTATATGTTGTCTGATCTTCAAGCTCAAAGACTCAAGGGACCAGGCAGCTGTGAATCAACCCTGTGTGTCTGTGTGTCTCTGAGTGTGTGTGTGTGTGTGTGTGTGTGTTTGCTGGCAGGTACTATAGCAAAGAAGGCAGTATACTTTTCCTTATTTCTTTAAATCGATTGGGATTTGGAGAAAAATACTTTAATAAAATAGAATTGTGACTGATTATTTCCTCTTTCTGAGCACTGCTGTGAAATCAGAAGGTTATGAATAACACCAGGAAAAAATAATGAAAAAAAGTCCTCTTTTCCAACATAGTCCTCTGGGTTTAAACCCAAACCTTAGATTTATAATGAAAGCTCAGTGTCTGTATGCCAACTTCTACCTTCTGAGAAGGATCTGCTTTCTGATTGTGGAATATAAAGGAATCTTCCACATGCTTTCACTTATTGGGAAGGTATACAGTTGCTTATCTGTTGTTTTTCTTCTACATAGTCTACATTATGATTTGGAAATTCGGCATCATGTATTTTTTCCCCAGGCCAGATGTTTTATCCTGCTATGTTAAGTCATCCTGACATGTTGCCACGAAATGGAAACAACTGCTAGTTTTAATATTGCTCCATATCTTTATTACAAGACATGTCTCATGCATCTTAATTCCTCATATTCTTCCTGGCTGTTGTTCTCTCATCTTCTTCATCCCAACCCCTCCCCCCCTTACTCTGAAGAAGGCAGATTGTAATTGTGTGACAGTCATGTCCCAGTAGCTAAAGAGGTTCTAGATAGCATAATGAATATGCAACGCATTATCTCCCAGGATGTGTGCCTGTGTCTTTAATCACAGCTGGAATGCAAAATCGGACTCCACCTTTCAACTCTATCTCCATCATGCTGAGAGAGTGAGAGAGAGCGAGACTGAGACTGCTAGACAGCTCGAAAGAGATTGCAGCTCAGATGTCCTGAAAAACAGCAAATCCCTCAGACCTGGCAGATTCCGTTACCATGAGAACTGCAGATATTTCCATTGTGATGGTTTGCTCCAGCAGCCATCTGTTACACCCATTTGATTAGGAAGTACAGTTCAGCTTGTACAGGATTTTCATCACACCTTATCCCAGGGCAGTATACAGAGGCTCTTGCTTTTTTATATGCTAAACTCCAAGGTTTCAGAGTGCTGAAATGTACTAAGGCAGAGGGCATTTAATGAAACTATATGAGAAGGTCACTAAAGACCAATGCTTCAAGAAGAAATGCTCACAGGAGATACAGGAGAGGATTAGACAGCACAGCAGAAATGCAACCACGTCAGAAAATTAACCATATTTAGTACTCCCTTCTCTTGGTGGAAGAATGTAAAAGGAAGACCTAGATACAGAGACCTTGCTTCCTGGAGAGGTATGGAGTCACAGCTTGACCACTGCTGGGCGAATAATTCTCTTTCAGGACTGAGGGACAGTCAGAAGAAAGGGAGAGAAGGGTACCATCTTGCACACCCTCATCTGATGAGGGAAATCTACTGTGTAAAGATATTAGTTCTAAAAATTTTATGACGCTATCTAACTGATCCATAGACACAAAAGGTCCTTAAAAATTCCTTGAAGCAGTGCTGTAATTTATAGATTCAAACCAGTTATTTAGACTAGTTGTTCCTCTGTATGTTTTTGTGGGGGAGGAAATGCTGATGGTACATCATGTAGATATAAAAAATAGAAAATTTCTTCACCTAAGACTCTCCAAATACCTGTTCTGGACAGTAGATATTCCATGTCCAAGGGGGCTGGGCTGGTCCAGAAGTGACCTAGAGTGCCTTAAGCTGACAGGTTCCTGTGAACTTGGGAAGCTAAATAAATGCTTACATACTGTTGTGAATTTATGATCGCTGCTCAGGGATCCTTGACATGGACTCTGTGTTTCCCAGCTTGCATTCTCTAGGATGGACTCTGATAATATATCACTCAAATTGGGTGAGAACAGCCAAGTTTTCCAAACTTGCTAAGCTGGCAAGTCCCATTATGTCATGTTTTGTCTGTTGTTTTGGTTTCCGGGTGACTCTTTGTGAACAAGGGAAAGATTTTCCCTATCTGACTGCACTGGGGGCTTGAGAACTTATACGCTTGAGAACTCTCACTTCCTGTCCTGGCACTGGGTTCCCATCCAGAGAGACTGAGATGTCAGGAGGAGTCAGAGAGCTCATTTCTTGTTTTAATGCCAAAGACATATCTGGGATGAAGGGAAAAGATATTCGTGACATTTGTTGAATAAAATAAGGATAATTTTCTCAAGAAGGGCTATGGTAATAGGTATAGGGGCCAATGCAATGGGGGTCTTGCGGTGGGGGGAAAAGACTGGGCTTGACTTTGATTTCAACATGGACAAATGGGGATTTGGAACCAAGGACCAAGGAAGAGGTTCATGGATGGCAAAATTTTTTTAAAGGAAACAAAGGTAAGGAAAATTCTTATTAGAAGCATTTAATAGAATCTTGCTGAAGGCAGACCAGGGTGAGAAGACAGGGCGGTGTGAATTTACTAAACTGACTTAGCAAGACTTTCTCAGACTGGAGTGCACAACTACAGAAAAGGAAGCCCAAAGTTGGGTTTAGTCAGAAAAGACTTAGGAGGGGCAGCCTCCACTTTGGTCAAAAGAGAAGACACTGTCATTGGCCAGTTAAAACCAGTGACCAGGACCAAGCAGACTAAAATGTTATTCTTTTCTTTCCCTCTCTCCCCTGAACTATATTGGGTTCTTTTATTTTTCTGGTGTGGAAAAGCTCAAACTTCATGTGAAGACCTGTGTTTCACCCGTGGAAGAACCAGCTTGGCTTCGGCAGCAAATGAAGGCACAAAGGAGTCACGGTCCCTCCGTCTGAAGGGGGAGCGAGGAGGCTGTCCTCTTCCATGGCAGCAGGGAGCGCTTCCACTGCAGATCCTTTAGCGGGTGAATTTGCCAAGCCCTCAGTCTTGCACCCTGGAGACTGACCTTTCCCGGGGTTTGGAGGCAGGGCTCCGGGTATATGAACACAGTGTTTGTCTTGAAAGGCAGCAGATGCACTGAGGGCCTGCCAGGAAACAATACACACCATTCAGGTTTCCTGCGCAGACCTTCGTATAGTGGTGCCTTTGTTAAAGAAAACGTGGACTAAAATGCCTTCCTCCTCTACCCCTCCCCTCTTTCCCCGGCTCCCCTCTGCAGCTAGGATCTCAACCACCTTTAGAAAGTGAATGTTAAGCACCTATGGAAAGATCAGTTGACACACAAAAGAGAGGAAAGCAAATGTGTCACTCACTTGGCAGCACGAGTGTGGGAGCTTTTGGGGAGGGGAATGAATTTTAGTTGAAGCCAGAAGATAAGCAGCCCTTGGAGGCGAGTGCTTGCTAGAAATACTCTCCTCTGGGCCGGGATGTTAACAGTGGCACCTTCTGACTTAATGTGGCATCTTTCTTCATCGTTATCAATCTCATGAGAGCTCTCCTGCCATCTGTACCATTGCTGCTTCAGGCTTCCATATGAAAGTCCAATCTGGCAGCATAAATACTGGCTAATGAAGAGTAGGTGTCTGACTGACTGGAAGAGAAGCGATCCTCTGTCAATGAAGGAGCAGAATTCATTCATTTAAGAAAATCTGCATTACATAGCCATTCAAGAAGAAATCCTGTCTCCTTTTCTCTTTTTCCTTCTCCCTCCTCTCTTTCATCCACCTTTCTCATTTTCTTTCTGTGTTACCTGACATTAGTAGAGTTCACGCACAAGTCAGCATAAAACTGGTCTTTGGCTAGAATGTTTTACCTTGGAGATTAAAAGTAAGGACACGGTGTGGACTTGCCGACATGTGCTTGGTTATTATTTTTTTTTTCTTTTCAGAGGGAAAGCTATAACTCCATAGATTAGCAAAACTTGTGCAAGAATGGATGTAAAACAGATTTATCTCTATGTCAGCTTTATCTGATCCATTTGGTCCTGTGGAGTTTGGATGGCTTCCTTTGTTACAATAACCAGCCTTCAAACATCTATATCCTTAGGGTATTAAATGTCAGCCTCGGATGTAGCAGTCAAGGAGAGAGGGTTGACAGTCCGTGGGCTGGAAGAATTTTGTTGGCGTGCCCAGCCTGACTCACAGAGTGACCTACAGGAAGTCCTCCCACTCCCGTGCGTCGCAGCATTGCGATGGAGGGTGCTGAGGCTTGCGATGGCCATTAATATCCTTTTACAAAGAATTCAAAAAGATTTCCTGTCACTGACAAGGACAGATTTGTTAGAGGTCTCTCAAGGAAATGGACAATAGCTAATTAATTGAGCTTTCCATGACTTTCTCTGCTGTCGTTTTTCATTTATCGGTTCTAGTTTCTCACCATGCTGGTCTACCTCTTCTTTTTCTTTCTCTCCCCCCACCGCCTTTATCTACCTCATTCTTTATTTGTGACACCCTTCTTTCCCTCTGGTCGCATTTCCTCCCAGATCTATTCTCTCTCTTTCATAGAATCTATCTTTTAAAAAAAATCCATAGGAAAGTCTGCATATACAAAGACCCCCAGTTCTTCTGAGTCTGAGATTTGTCATCTTTTAAGATTAGAATAGGCCCAGGAGGTAGTGTATTAAGTTACTTTTGTGCCTCTAGCTAGATTTTTAAATTTCTTGAAGGAAGAGAGCCTGTCTTATATTCTGAGCAAGCACTGAGTAAATAAATGAATAATGAATGGAGAAATAAGGCAGAGGGAATACATGGATAAACAATGGAGTAAAGGAATGCATGAGTGAATTAATGATCTTCCTGTGTTTATCAATATGCTACGTGCATTAGGCTTGCCTTGGCCATACTGTGAACCTTTGATATGTCTAAATCATATATCAATTTCTAAATCTTTTATCTTAGCTCTCACCTTGAGCCATATCATATTCCTAACACCCCAAGTGACCTATCCTACTCTAGGGCACTACTCACTGTTTGATAGCTGGCAGAACATATTTCCCCCTTAAAATTTCATATAAGAATTTGAAAACTAAAGTGGAACTTGTTCATGAGGAGTAAAAAAGAAATCATTCAAACTATATGAGTTTAAAATGAAAAGTAAAATTCCCTCTTATGTGTTTTTTCCCTTCCTGTATCCTAATTTAATTCCTCTGAAACCCATGTCTTTTTTTGGATTATTGCTAGCTATAATCGAAATTCTAAGTCTTAGAATTTTGTTTATCAACATTTGAGACTATATATTGATACGTTCTTATGAAAATTTTAGTATTTGGTTATTTCCAGTATTGTTCACCTCCTCTCCCCTTCTTACCCCTGGTTATTATATTATCATTTTCAGATATTCTAATGGTCAGGCTTACTCACTTTACAAATTCTCTAATCTTGTTGACATATTTGGATGTGTATTTCCCACTATATAGCATACCACACATAGTACTTCTATATCTCATTTTTGGTCTTTGTTGCTATTTATGTTGTCAAGTTTAAAAACATTTGTCTTCACTACAGTTGTCTCCTATTATGCCTTATAATCAGTTAGGTCTAAATATTAGCCAAAGTGTAATAGTGTTTATAGCAGTCACCTTAGTCACCAGTCACCTTAGGGAGGTGACTGGATCCAAAGAGAAAAACATGTAATCCTAAACCACTAAATGAAATCTTAAATCACATGGGTCAAAGGTTTCACTCTTAATTTCTTTGCAGCTTGCTTACTTCAGGGTCATGTTCAGAAATTATTTTTCTTAATATCTTTGTCTTGTCTCATATTTCTTATATTCCATTTTTGTTTTACTTGAGCTTTTCATGAAGATTTTTTTTTTGGTATGGAGTATAGAGAAGTGACATTTAAAAAGCTTTATATCCAAATTTATTCTGCATCTAAAAATGTCTATTTTTACTGCACTTTTGATTGATAGTTTGGCTGGGTATAGATTTCTACTTTCAAATATTCTCTTAGAACTTTGAAAGAATTGGTTCCTTATTGCTGTTCAGAAATACGTTGGCATTCTGATGTTGCTTTCTAGATAGCTTTCTTCTTGATGTTTTAAGTGATTTTTGAAATTTCATCAAAATTTGTTCAAATTTGTGTTGTGTCTATTCATGTTGCTTTTAACTTGATAGCAATCAAAGGGAAATGTGGTGGAGGGGTGAGCAATGAGGGGTAAAGAAAAACTGTGATGTAATAAAAAAAGAAACAAAGCTTTTGTATTTAGGGGGTGGGGGGTTATGAGGTGGCTAGGAGAATGGGAAAAAATGAGAATTAAATCGTGTCATATATGGTACAAAGCCCCAATATTGAGTGTGATCATGATATGTATATATAATATACCATTAAAGATAAAAATAAACTAAAAAAATCCCAATTATCTCTTTACCTCTAGGTCTCTCCCTTGACCATTATTTAACTATTTTCATCTATTCTGGCTAATTTCTATCTCTTGGACTTACATAAATGTATTAGCTTCCTCAGCCAACACCCATAACCTCATATTTTCTACCTTCCTTTCAAGGAACATTTTCTCTTATCATCATTGCCATGATCTATCCCATACACTGATTATTTTTAAAACTGATAGTCATTTTTAATTTTAAAGATATTTTTGTGTTCTCTGATTTTAGAGCAGCTATTAATTCAAAATTCTTTTGACTTGGTAAAACAGCCAGAAGTCAGAAGCCAAATCTATTGAATAAGGTGAATGAGGACACACAATCATGTTTTTGCTTGACAAAAATTGCTGTACAAGTATATAAATAGGTATATACTTACTTTCTTCAATAATTTTTATTCTTATGTTGTATTGAGTCCATCTTTTAAAAAATGACAGTTGATTTCCTCAAATCTCTTATGATTTGATTATAAATAATGATTAGATTTATATAAGTATCTTATATGGAATCTTTCCTGTAGTTTTGAAAATTGTTTTTCCTCAATAGTTCTTTCCCTCCATTATAAATGATGACACGATGGGCAGATTACCATAGGGTCAATGAATAAGGAAGAGGCATAAGGGCTGAGAGAGGCTCCTGGAATCTCTAAAGTAGTAGGGCTGTATCTTGGTATTGTAGTGGTGGTGAACTTAGGGCACATGTGCTGGAGCAGGCTGTTAGTGATCACTGAAGGCTTTAAAAGGTTCACTATCACTTGAGAGTATTTTAGTTTATTTTATTCCTAAATGGTGCTAAGATCTCTAACCACCTGTTTGCCTAATAATGTATATAGATGGTCTAATACTGTATATGGAAGTCTAAAGTCATTTATTCAAACTTTCCCAGCCCCTAGTTCTTATATTAACTTCCTTTCCAGTCCTATCTTCTATATTCCTAGGTAGAAGTTGCAATGCTGTGTCCTAAGGGCAAAAAGTGTTGCTGCCAGTCTCATAGGCCCCATAAGCCTGGGGGACGAGTAAAGGTCTGGTTAATAGTATTGTTCCTTTTGTAATTCTGCAGCACAGTATCCTGATGAGATGAGCCCACTGGGAAAGCTCTTTCACACCCTTGGGAAAGATTGCTTTGATAGTTTGTTTTTGGGGCTGTGGTTTTCCCAGTACTTCATACATGTTTCCTAGATACTTTTTATTACAGAATTTCTTCTATATTTCTGGTTCCACCTGACTTCTTTTTATGTTTGGTTTCATTGGAAAACAAAACAAAACAGTACAAAAAGACAATAATCCTATCATATCAGTGTATCATTATGACCACAGTAGATGGGGAGGTGATATTACAGGCAGCTAAACTGGGTAAAAATAGGCAGTCAGACAGGGATGGAACCTTGAGAAAGTCATTGCAGAAGATGAGAACACATCAGAACTGTGGCTAGAGGTGTACTTGGTGGGGGGGGGCAGGAGCTCAAGATAAACTCACAATGGCCAGACTTGCATGCTTCCCTAAGGCAGAACAGAAATTTGAGGCTCTCTTGTGATTTGTACCACCTAGTCCAAATGTGCATCAGAGCATCTGGACCCATTCCTTCCCAGGTGTTCCCGTTTTAGGGATTGTAGACCTGCAAGGTTAATGGTTAGCCATATGAACTTGCTATCTGTCTGATACCTTATTCAATTGGTAGTAGCTAGGCAACTGTACTTTTAATCTTACTGGCTGATTATAATTTGATCCATGCTGTACCCACATTGTGACTTTGCTGTATAAATTGTTCCTGACAAAGGGCCTCGGTGGCAACCTACTTAGAAGCTGTCTCTCTTAACTTCTTTTGTCCTTTGCAATTCTTTCTTCGATTTTGGGAGCATATCTGATATCTTCTGGACTGGGACTTATATTCTTTCTATATCAGTGATACACATATATGCTAAGTCTGTCAGCTAAAACTGAGAAGCAGAGGAGAGTTCTTGACAAAGTGTGCATATCAATGGTGGGGTGCTAATGAACTTAAACATTTCTGTGCTTGATTTAAATGAGTTGTTCTCTTTGGCCAAACCCAGAACAGAGAACTGAGAAGTAGGTAGGACATAGTGGAAGAAAGGGCTGGATAACCAGTCCTACAGAACATGGTACTAAATATTTGTTGATTAACTTAAAAAATGAAAATCTGTTCTTTCAAGAAGCTTGACTATGTATTGTTTCTTTCCCCTAATTTTCCTTAGCAATGTACTAGAATTATGTCTTAGAAACCATAATAAAAACAAAAGCTTTTATCCTCAATGATTTTTGAAAACATTTAAAAATGGTGCATTAGTGTCTGAGAGTTTTAGAGTTGTAATAGTAATTAGGCATTTTCCCCCTTGTAAGTCAGAAATCATGTATTCATGACAATCCAACATCTTTGCAATCATACTCTTATTTTCCTTGCACAGGATGGTTGAAGTATTAATTGCTTCATCAGCCACTTCAAGATTTCATATTTTTTCCCCTTCCTGGAGGCTTCACACCTCCTGTGTGACTCCTGTCTATTCTCACCACTGTCTGAGAGTTAAGGAACTATATGTCTCTGGAAGTAATCTATAAATCATATTCAAATTCATGTGTCCAAATGATCCTTTCTTTAATCTCTAAAATGACTCTACTGGAGGCTTGCTAGTGAACTTCAGTTGGAAACATGTTTTCCACCTACTCGTACTCCTGTCATATATGTTAGTGTTAGGAAAGGAAGAATAGAATTGGTAAAATAGGCCTTCAAACTCTGCCAGCTAGAGAGGATGCCTGGGTACAATAGGGCACCTGGTTCAAATCAGTACATCTTGACTTTTGTAAGAAAATTAGAAAAAAGAGAATGAAATAACTTGGTTGTTGCTAGAAGAAATATCCCTTGTGACTTTGATTTGTCATGGTATTGCTTTCAGAGAAAGAGAAGAATGTCTAAATTTTAATCATGCTGCATGTTTTAAAAGTATGTCAGAAAAAGGGTGTGAAGTTGGGCTCTCATATTAGTGTCATAAGTCTTTCATTTATTAAAGGCTGGCTCAGTGTTCCTTTTTTTTTTTTTTAGACAGGGTCTTTCTTTGTAGTTCAGTCTGGCCCTGAGATTATTAGGTAGCCAATGCAAGCCTCAAACTCACAGCCATCCTCCTGCCTCAGCCTCCTGAGTTCTGGGATTACAGGCATGAGGAACCATGCCTAGCACTGTGGTATGTGGTACCAGGGATTGAACTTGGGACCTCGTGCTTGTGAGGCAGATGTTGGAACCACTGAGCTAAATCCTCAGCCCTGGCTCAGTGTTTCTTTAAGTTCTGTACTACCTGGAACATCTACAACCCAACCTTCCTGCTAGGCCTCATTGCTGGTAGGTAAAGATTCTTCATTCTCAACACCTGCTATGATCTTTTCATTGTCTCCTGTCTTTCCACTGACAATTCCTCTGCCTAGGTTGTCTTTATTAATCCTTCTTCCATTCCAAATCTTTGTCAATGAGCAAGTAACTTTGGTAAGATATCCCTCAATATAAAAAAAAACCAAATAGATCCTGCTGTGTTCTTCAGACTGTTAGGAATATAGTTGGGTAAGATATGTAGAAAGATGTGCAATTATACATACCAGGCTTTAGAGTAGGTCATATGTGGGAAGCATTAGCTGGATAAATTCTCATACCTTTCACAATTCTAGCTTGTAAATAAAGAAATAGTGGTATCCATTTAGTAAGTGGAAGAGCTATTTCTGGAGTCCACCTCTATCTGACTTCCAATTCTATCTCATTTTGTTATTTTACTGTGCTGTTCATTTCATTTAGTTAAGGTGCAAAATAGAAATATATGGAGTCATTAAATATTATAGTCTCAGTATTGGGAAGGTTTTTTGGCATCAGGTTGTTCAATCCTCTCTTGGATATTGAATTTTTTGTATTATATCATAAATAGAAGAAAGTAGCTTTTGTCAGAAAGACTCAGGGGTAGATGAGTGGGCCTCTGTCAAACACTTTAAAATTTGTCTTTATTGAACATCATGTTGTTGGCTTTATTTCTTTTTCCAGTCTTGTCAGAAAATTTTGTAACTTCACTTGATAATTCATTATTACTATTTTTCTCCAAGTTGTATATTTTCCCAAGTACATATGTCATAAATATTACTATCCTGGCATTGACAAAGATGTTCTTGGCATGGTTCTGAAAGTACACCACTAGGTCTCTTCTCACTGAGAGATGAGACTGAGTATAGTCATTTGGTGATCCAGAAAATCATCGAGCATATTGCTATCCTTAAATTTGAAGCAAGGAGGGACTTCACTAAATACTCCATTTTCCTATTTTAACTTTCTGAATTCCAGAATGAAAAAGAATTAAGATCATCTTGTGTGACCTTGTCCTTGGGATCAGGTTAAAATCATGGCATCTTTTCATTTTTTCCCAGCCTGAATAAGTTGCCTATTTGATAATATGTTCTAGAATTTTCCTGAAGATGATATAGATGATTTATGAAATCCAAATTCTCGAAAGTTGGGAAAAAAGGATATAGAAAAAAATCCAATAACAGTGATCTGGTTAGAAACAGTCTATAATGTTCACAATGACACAAAATTGTTGGATGCTGACCCTACGTCCTTGTGGGACAACAGAAGGGCACAGAGTCAAAAAAGTCTCCACGGAAGAGGTGACCATTGGGGGATGCTTGGAATTGAGTCTGAAAGTGAGAAGATGAAAGAGAATTCCAAATGTTGGTATAGGGTGAGCAAAGGCATGGAGGTCTAAGAAATGAATGCATTTGACACTGGTGGACCCAAAAGACATTGATTAAGCTGGAATGGTAAGCATATATGGGGGAGTGTCCAATAAGCAGCAGGATAGGCATGGTGAAACTTGTGTGTGGGGTAGTCTTAGGTGATACAGACAATACTGGTTGTGAATACTGTAGCAGGATAAAAGACACTGAAGATTTTTTTTTTTTGAGACAGGGTCTCGCTTTGTAGTTCAGGCTGGCTCTGAGCTCACTATGTAGCCCAGGCAAGCCTTGAACTCAGCGATCCTCCTGTCTCTGCCTCCCGAGTGCTGGGATTACAGGCGTGAGCCACTATGCCCAGCTACTGAAGATTCTTTTGAGCAGAAAAGTGATCTGGCAGGATGACACTGAAAGAAGATCACGTCTTTTGTGTGCAGGAGTGATTTATGTGGGGATGTTGCTGGAAACTCGGAGTTTAATTGGAGCTGACAGAGTGATTCTAGCATGAGAATGGAAGAACCTTGCTCAGTGTAGAGATATTGGATTCACATATGCTAGACCCAGGAGCCACCTCAGTAGAAATTAGGCCATGATCCTTGGTTTACTAATGGAATGATAGAGTGTCTGAATGAGTAGAGGAGAGGAAGGACGGAGAGTCCCAAAAAGTTAAAACTTTCTGGTCTTAGGGTCTAAGGAGGATCTTTTTGGCATTAAGAGAAGTAGGACAAGCATGTATACTTTGGTTATAAAACTGGGTTAGTGACAAAGGAAATCTTGTACTAAAGTGTTACTTTCATGGTCATTCTAAATACCTCTCTGTCAAAACTTACATTTGGAGGTGAGTCCATTGCAGGCATCTCTTTAAATATATATGCAGAGGCAGCAAAATAACTTCCCACCTAAGATCTTCAGAGGAAATAAGAGGCTCTGAAACTATTGAGGAAAAATACATTCACCTTTAAATTATATTGTTTTAGAGGTTAAAAGTATATAATTTCCCAAGGAACACATTGCGATTCAGCCTGCTGCGAGGCTATTGCTCAATTACTCTCAGCAGTGGCGAAGGTCCCTACAATTCCTTCAGCTTTGTTTAAGCTGGTGGAGCAGAGGCCTTACCCAGGCTTCAGGCTGACAGGGCAAATTTGGGCCAACAGAGTATGTGGTCCTGCCCCTAAAGTCATGGTCTCTCTGCTATGATATCTCAGGAACCTGCCTAATCATAGGTTCCCTGCAAAGGTGGCCTTGGCCTCTGCTCTTCAGGGGCAGTAGATAATTTTTCTGGTGGGCATATCTCTGAGCATGTTCATGTACCGGGTATCATCCTATGGGTATGACCAGGTGGAAAGATCTGTGCGCTTTCTTTTTTGTGTGGAGACCACACCTAGGATTAGCTGGCTAGAGGGGTTAGGATGGTTGCTGGAGCTAACCTGCATTTGCAGGTGTAGACTGGTACCTTCAAGTTGCAAAAGCAAGATGAGCTGCACACAGACTCAGCAGGCTCCAAGCTTAAAGCCTGAAGAAACATCTTAAGCATGTGGTTACTTGCTTTTGGGAATTGTGTGGGTCTGTTGCCATTTTAAATCTTTGTTTTTTTTTCTTTTTTTTTTGAGACAGGGTCTCGCTTTTTGGTTCAGGCTGGCCCTGAGCTCACTATGTAGCCCATTCAAGCCTCGAACTCAGCAATCCTCCTGCCTCTGCCTCATGAGTGCTGGGATTACAGGCGTGAGCCACCATGCCCGGCAAATCTTTGTTATTTTTATAACATAATAATTAAAAATGTAATGGGATCAATGAAGTAAAAGATCAACCTATGCTTTTACATGAACATATGTAGGTCATCAATAGAAAGAATTTGTTTTGTATGGCTACATCTTGATATTCTGAAAAACAGAATTGTTGAAATTCACTTATCTGGGAACTTAACTCTATTTTTCTTTCCACTGTCCTTCAATTTTGTCAGATTGAATGTCACTTGGCATGAGCAGAAATAGTGCTTGATCCAGGCAAGGCTGGAGAAGAAAATAATCTTAGTAGGAAAGTCAAAACTGTGCAGGGCTGAGAAGTCCCATTTTCTCACATTGGTCGTGGTCGTTTCATGTCTCCTGTCCTTCCCACTAGCAATCCTCCAAGGATTGCTTGTTAAAATTCCAGAGAAATGTGCAACCCAAACAAATCCTCTGTAATCAATTCAAAGGTTATTCTGGTCTGCAGTTTAGATTTTGGAAAAGGATCACTGGTTCCTGTTAAAGATTTATAAACAAACCTCAATCTCAGTCAAAGGCAGAGCCTCCAGAAAGGGAAATGCTAGAATCTTTAGCTCTTCAAAGAGCATATTCAAGCTCTCTTCTCTCTTTCTCATTGTCTGTCTTGGTTACAAGCAGAGTTTGGAAATTGTTTTTTAGCAAATGCATTAGAGGGAAGGTGGAAGGGAAGTGACACACTGACAGATGACTGAAGGAACAAGCTTAAGAAAGGATGGTTTTTTTAAAAAAAAAAATAGCTCCTGAACATGAGGTCTCCTGAAATCCCCTCGAAGTTTAATTGTAGGTGTGCAGGTGACCCATGTAAACTTGAAAGTGCACAGAAAGTGGCCACATATCTTCATCCCTTTGAAAGGTAAACAAGTTATAAAACAACTCGCTAACAGATGCCCTGAATTATTCAGGGATGGTTTTGACAGTTTTGTCTCTCTGCACTCCATCTGTAGGAGTTTATGCATCTCCACCTTCCACCTTTGTGTAGGTTTTTATCTATAGCACCACCACCCCCACCCCCACCCCAGCCCCACCACTACCACCTCCCCTGCTCACCACCACCACTACCACCGCCACCGCCATCACCACCACCACCGCCACCACCACCACCATCATCATCATCATCATCATCATCATCATCATCATCATCATCATCATCATCATCAATCATTAGCAGCAGCAGCAGCAGCAGCAGCATTGTCTTAGTCATGGCAGTAGGTAACAATATCAGTGCTTAGTTGATGCCAGTCACTGTTTTCAGATGTTATTTCTTCTATGAAATTAACCTTTACCATAGTTATTACAATTATTTCCCATTTTGTAGAAGGGAAAACATCTAATAAATTCAGTTTAGGAAACCTGTCACCAGAGCCATTATGCTTCAAATGAATAGAGGGATGAATGAATCCAAGGATGTACGAATGAACAAATGGGTCAATAACACTCAGTAGTCTGTCAAGAAGTGTTGTCTTTCTCCTACCTTTGAAATTATCAAGACTGAGGGAAATGTTTGTGATATCCCTACCTGTGATACTACCATTTTCTAGCAGGAGTATATCACCTTCTTAGATGAATAGCCTTGCTGGGACAGGTCCTAGATGCCTGTGGGTTACCTAAATGAGCTGGGGGAGGGTATGAGATTTCCTGGTTACTCCAGGGAATGAGAAAATCTTCAACTTCATGTACCTGAAGTCTCTCGGTGCTCCCACATTGAGAGGTACCAAAGTCAAGCATTCTTTCATGGGTAGCTAGAGTAAGAAATGGGAAGGACCAAGTCCCAAATCTGACCTCTTGAATTACCAAGATTTTCTCTGAAGGTATTCTCTAGTGGGTTGAACTGTGTTTCTCTCAAAAGTTAAGTTCAAGTCTTAACCCCTGCTACTTGTGAATGAAATGTTGTTTGGAAATAAAGCCTTTTGTTTGTACACATTATGATGAGGTCATAGTGAAGTAGGGTGGATCCTATATCCAGTGTTGTTAGAGAAGAAGAAAGGAGGAGGAGGAGGAGGAGGAGGAGGAGGAGGAGGAGGAGGAGGAGGTGGAGAAACAACAGCTACAACAAACGCATAGGGAGAAGGGTCATGTGAAGATGGGGCAGGGATTGGGGTGATGAAGATACAAACAAAGGATTGGCAAGAGTTGCTGGGAGTCCTAGACACAGGAAGAGACACGGTGGGATTCTTTCCTAGAGCATCTGAAAGGAGCAGAATTCTGCAACAACTTAACTTTGAGCTTCTAAGTTTCACCTTGACTTTGTGAGAGAATGTATTTCTACCATTGTAACCCCCAGTTAATGATAATTTACTGTTGCCCTAGGAAACTTCTATCTTCTCCTTGGACCACCTTTCTCATTTGCTTTTTGTATTAGGATACAAAGAATAGTCACTTTTTTGGTGGCACACTTGTGTACTTCACATCATGGCGAGGTCTTCTCTAGGTCTAGCCTTTGATGATCTGGGTTGGAAGATGGAGAAAAACAGGGAAGTTTAATGTTTCAACTTGTTATCATAAGAAAACCTTTCACACTACCCACTGGCACTTTGTATTGTATAGGTGCTCAGAAATCAGTGACAGAAAGACTGAATAAACATTAATCTTTTGGGGCATAGCTTTCCAATTCCCTCTTTGCTTCTCACTAACTACTTTGATGAATGGGTTTTCATGAAATAAAAAAAGATTTGTTTCAGTTCTTCTTTGAAGTATAGAACCACCTATTTTGGAGTTTAACCCAAGAAACAAGTACTCGGTGCATTCAGATTAATTGCCTAGATTTACAAAGAGAAATGTGTACCAGGCATTATGCTAGGTCCTGATATACATTGTCTTGTTTACTTACTATAAACCCACTAAGTTATCTACTTATTATTTGGTTGATGAAAGGACCAAGTAAGAGAAATAATGAATTAAAATATTAAATAATAGTGGCCTATTATTAATAGTGCAGTGCATGCTCATAATCCCCACACTCTGGAGGCTGAGTCAGGAAGGGAACACATTTAGTAAAGCAAACACATTTTGAGTATTTAGGTTAAATGCTAGGGATCTTTCATACATCATTTCATGTCATGCTTCTAGTGATTGATTGTGGTTTATTTATTTCCCTCAATTTTATACAAAGGCTGTGAGACCTATACCATGTTATTTGGTGCCATGTTTATGGTCAGAACACACACACACAGACACAAACACATGTGCACACCACACACACACACACATACACACACACACACACACACACACAGTGTCCTAAAATGTGGCTTCTGCTTTCTTGGAGTCACTATTCAAACAGGAAGCTAGGTTTCTGAGTGGACTGAGGCTCAGATTGGCTTTGAGAAGGAAACGAGTGGCTTAGTAAAATGGCTTAATTTCATTATTTGGGAGAGTTTACAGAAAGGCAGAGGTGGGTAGTGGAGGTCCTTAACATTTATAAGAAGGTCCTCTTCTGAGAGGGACAGCTATACACATTAGCACAGAATGAATGGGGTTGACCATCTTTATAAGAAAAGAATGAAGGGAAAGACCTAAGATCTGTCTACTTAATCTCCATTAGAAATGTTCAAGTTGGTTGAGAAAAATCAATGTGTGACACCAGGTGTGTTGCAAATCCACTCTTCAAACACCTTATTTGGGATAGTAGAGTTCATGAGGGTGAAGACTCACTGTCAGGATTTTCTAGATGCAGAGCCTGACATTTCTGTGTGGCCCAGCCCAAGTGTTAGATCTCTGAGAGGTCTTCAACATTGCCAGTGTGCATTAAGAGCCATTTTTCTATTTTCTGCTTACCTTTGTCCTAATGATTGTTATCATGTTTTGCAAATATTTGTTTCTTTTTCCATGTCATCTACTGTGAGCAAGTTGGCACTGGGAAAATGCAATCTTATTTGCAACACTTTCATCCAGCACATGGCCCATAACAGAATCTCAAAGCATATTTGTTGACTTCAATTTTAAAATGGCCATTTAGCTTTGCTTAATTGTACTGTGACCCTAAAACAGCTTTAAAAATAAATAAAACAGCAAAAAGCCTTTTAAAATGTGAGATCTGTTGGAACATCAGTTGGTTAAGAACTCAAAGTGTGGGGGCAAAACCATATTTTCAGGGCTGAACAGCTCAGGGTGTCCTTAGATAACATGTCCAATGAGGTCCAGCTGATGTCAATTGCCCTTTTCTGACATCCCTGATTTTTAAATTCAGTGCAGTTTGAGGCTGCCTCTGTCCTCTTGGTGTGTGAAATTTGCAGATGGTGTTGGCATATGCCTCAGTTGTGCTGCTTGTCTTCAGTGGTTCTTGTTCCTCTGCAAATGCGGGTCAGGCTTATGGCTGGCAGCCGGTTGAGAGCCTGGGGAGAGAGGCCCAGAATCTGATGTTCGTGCATGGCAGGAAAGACTCCCTTGGGGCATGGAGAAGGTCTTTGGACCTTCTTTGAATTGCCTGTGCTGAGATGTTTGTGGTGCCACAAGTTCCTTCCGACCCTGTGGAAAAGATTGCTGGCCTAGGCCTCTTGGCCTTACTCATCTTCCATCTCCAGGGTATAAACATCTCTTGCTTCCTTCCGCTCTCAGAACCTCTCTTTTTAAGCTTTGTGAGACCTTTCTGAGAAGTGCCTGCATTTCGTTTCTGGTGGTGAATTGATTTGGAAGATCCTTTGTTGATAGTCCAGCTTCAAAAGCGCTCAAGCCTGCTGTTTATCTTCTTTCTCCTTCAAACTGGGGAAATGGTTCTGCCAGGGAGAGAGGAGGTGTAAAAATGCCCTTTTTATTGACTTATAAACTCATTAAGCCCTTTCCACATGTTTCTACTCTGCTAAATGGAAAGTAATGGTAAATCAAACCAGTCTGTCTGCAGAGTGAATTTTACATTAAATGTTTATAGTTTTCTTTCGTTCTAGATGTTTATTCAATTTACTTCAGTAGCCAATGAACTCTTAATATGTGTTAAATGTAGATAAAATGAGATTCACAGTTTTGAGGCAGCTCACGAGCTATTATAAGACAGAAGTAACAAACATCTGTAGTTTTGAGGATCATCGGGGGTGCCAAACATTTCCATCTTTATCAGGGAGGGCATATTTCCTCATGAGCACTATGAGGGTGTAAATGATCTTTACATACTCCCAGGTCTTATGTATTTCATGCATCTAGAAGGCATCTAGTCAGCATTTATTGAATGGATAATGACTTAAGTGAATTAAATCTTGAATCCTATCATTCTACTCTTTTTTCGTGTTTTTTTCTGAATGTGATAATGACTCCCTCAAAAGAAGTATGTTCAACTTAATGTTATTTAGAATTTTAAAGTGGTATGTGACCTGGCAGAGAGTGGCATTTACCTTGGTGATTTTTCTATGATTCCTGGGTTGAATTTTGAGGATTCGGATATTTAGTACTCAGTTGGGAACACATTTAGAAGGAACAGTAAAAAAGGTGAAGCGGAAGCCAAGAGAGGAAGATAAATTCCAAAAGTAATCCCATTTCTTAGCTCCCCAATTCACGGCCTTACCAATGTGATCCTATAGTTGTTCCTATGGAGGGCTGTGGCCTGCTTCCCCACTCCTGGAAATTGGTCTTTAGATCTGATTTGGCCAATTAGATGAGGTAACAGTGGTGGGTGGCCAGTTCGAACCTGGGCTTCAGGAGAGCTGGTGTACTTCCAGCTTCCTCAGACCTTTGCTGTCATGTGAACAAGTTCTGAGCAGCTTACTGTACTGGATAATGAGTCACTCCTGCCACCATAGCCAGCAACAGCCAGTTTCTAGAGATTGATGAACATTAGCCACACGAGTGACCCACACAGTCCTCCGGTGACCTACCAGCTCATTGTAGACCACATGAACAAGCCCAGCCATGTCTGTCCTAGATCAGTAGAACCATTGAGCTGGCCTATAGAGTAATATGCCATAATCAGTGCCATTTGTCTTAAGCTACTGACTTTTGGAATAATTGGTATGTAAAAATAACCAATATATATAGTCACATTCCCAATTATTAATCTATGTGTGAGGAAAGACTCAGCTGCCACACCATCTCACTCATGTTTATTGCTGGACCAGGGGTTCTGTCCCCTTACTAGTTCAAAGAGGCTACAGAACAAGGATTGGTCCCTGCATGTGCACTGGGGCTCAGGACAAAGGGAGGTACTTGGTGGGAAGATTCCAGGGCTCTGAGACTTTCAGCCTGGACAGATCTCATTAGTGATGCTGAACATTCAGACGTCCATAACTGCAGAATTCCTCTTCAGATTTTTATATTACCTGGAGTCTCAGTTAGTGACAAGTACACAGAAACAGCTACCTGTAATGTGTCAGGTCTAGAACAACCAGGGAGAAGCAGATGCTGGAGGTAATGGCCTATGTTTAGAAGAAAATTTCTGCTGACTGTATTATCTTTTGATTTTCACTCTTTTCCCTCACCAGTGAAGTAAAGTCAAGCCCTTTTCTCATCTAGGAGCTAGTCAGCCTGGCTGGAACTACACATCTTGAGTGTGGTTTACCCTCAGAGGGAGCCATAGTTTCCTCACCACTGTTCTCTTTCCAGTCTTGGTGACAATGTCACAGCTTTTGCCACTGCTGGGCCAGAAACTCCTCAATATCACTTTATTATAAGAGAAGTACAGAGCAACTAGGGAGCATTTAGAAACTTACCAACTTTATAGTGTTGTAACAGCGAAGAGCCTGATATGTTGCACTGTGAGGAGTGTAGAAAAGGAGTTGTGGAATTTATGCAGCTATTGCAAATTGTATCCTGCTCAAGTTCAAGCATTATAGGACTATGAACCAATCTACAAAATATTGAACGCAAGACACACACACACAATCTACAAAATATTAAACGCAAGACACACATACACAAATAGACATGCGTGCATGCATGCACACATACGCTCATACAAAACAAGATTTTGCAATAGGGACTTTAAGAAAGAACTGTTTTTGGAAAACTCCTCAGTTTTCAAGTCTTAGCTTTACTTTCATAAGATATCCCATATGTTTTATGTACATTGCCCATATCTTTATTAATGAAATTATTTTATTATTTCTAATTTGCTTTTACCCCACATCTGATTTAGATACTATGCATTTTTAATTTTTTTGTGTATACCATGAAATAACAAAATTTATTTTCATACATTGGTACATGCCTAAAACATTATTTTCATCTCTATAACTCACTCTTTTTCTCATTTCCCCTACTTGAAACATTTTTCCCATCTCTAAAAACTACTTTGTTATCATTTGTCTTAATCAAGTAATTGATACTTTAAAAATTATTTTTATAAGTCTGAGGATTTAGTTCAAGTGGTACCATGCCAACCTTGGATGCACAAGGACCCAAGTTTGATCCCCACTACCACAAAAATTATTTTTATATTGGTTATGTAAGAGAAAACCTGATATTTAACTTAAGAGATGCTGTTCATTTCCTTTTTCCTGCAAAAGACTTGGATCAATTATTTTTATGGCTGCATAATATTCCATTGAGCATATATACCAGATATTCTTTATTCTTTTGTTGATGGGTGGCTAGACTGTTTCCACAGTTAGCTATTGTGAACTGCACTGCAAAATGAGTATGTGCATGTTATGAGAGTATACTGTCTTTAATTCTTTTTGGCATATACCAAGAAGTGGTATGGTTGGGTCAAAACTCTCTATTGAATTCATTTGCTCATTTATTGCTAGGGCTATTTGTTTTCTGGTGTTTTGAAAGTTCTTTAGTACTTTAAATATCAGTTCACTATCAGAGGATCACCTAGCAAAAAATAACCTCCTATTCTGTAGATTTCCTCCTTACTCTGTTGATTATTTTCTTAGCTGTGCAGGAGCTTTTTGTTCTAATGCATTGCCAGTTTGATTTTGCTATTGTTCCTGGGCCACTGCATTCCTATGTAGGAAATCTCAGCCTATGCCTATGGCTTCAAGTGTTTCCTTCTGTTTTCTTCCAGCAGTTTCAGTTTGTGGACTTATACATAGATCTTTGATCCATTTTTATTTGATTCTACTACAGAGGGACAGATAGGGATCTCCTGTTAGTGTGCATATGGATATACAGTTTCCACAGCATTATTTGTTAAAGAGGCTGTCTTATTTTCAGCATGTGCTTTTGGACCCTTTATCAAAACTCAGCTGACCTTAGGTGTTTGGGTTACTTCTGGGTCTTCTGTTCAATTGTTACATGTCTGCCTTTGCACCACATTGTTTTTGTTACTATAGCTTTGAAGTATAAAGTCTGGTATTATGAAGGCTCCAGAATTGGTGTTTGCTCAGGATAACTTTGGCCATTCAGGATCTTTTTTGGTTCTATATGAGTTTTAAGCTCACTTTTTCTAGTTCTTAGAACAATTTACATTAGAGATGTTTTTAACCTCTTTGGTTATGTTGGCTTCTAAGTATTTTATTTTTTCTCAAGCTATTGTGAATGGAACTGCCTTTCTGGGTTTCTTTCTTGGCTGTAGGAAAGCTATTGATTTTTGTGTGTTGATTGTATGACTTGCCACTTCACTGAATTTGTGTGTCAGAAGTAAGAGCCTTCTGGTGAAGCTTTTAGGACTTTTTATGTAAAGGATCATATCTTCTACAAATAGGGGTAATTTAACTTCTTTATTTTCTATTTGTATCTCTAGCTAAAGTTTCAAGTACTACATTGAACAGAAGTGGTGAGGAATGGAGATACTTTTCTTATTGCTGATTTTAGAAAAAATAGATTGATTTTTTTCTCGTTTAGTATGATGTTCCCTATTAATTTGTCATGTATAGCTCTATCTATCAGTTCAAGGAAGGATCATTCTGCACTTATTTTCTTCAGTTTTTTTTTTTTAATGGTTGTTGAATTTTGTCGAAAGATTTGCCTGCAACTTTTTTTTTTTTGAGACAAGGTCCTGCTTTGTAGCTCAGGCTGGCCCTGAACTCACTATGTAGCCCAGGCAAGCCTTGAACTCAGCAGTCCTCCTGCCTCTGCTGAGTGCTGGGATTACAGGTGTGAGCCACCATGCCTGGCACTGTGGTGTGTGGTACTGATTGCTGGTGGGTGTGAGTCACCATACCTGGTATTGTTGTATGTGGTTACCTGGGATCGAACCAGGGACCTTGCACTTGTGAGGCAGGTGCTGGAACCACTGAGCTAAATCTCTAGCCCTTGCCTGCAACTCTTAAAATGATCATGCAGTTTTTTCTTCTTTTCATTCTATTTATGGTGTTTTATTTATTGATTTATATATTTTAAACCATTTGCATCCTTAGGATAAAACCAACATGGTCATGCTGTGTGAACTTTTTAATGTGATGTTGAATTTTGTTTGTGAGACTCTTTTGTGGGGTTTTGCATTTATATTCATTAGAATATTTTGTGTATTTTTCTGTTTCTGTTTCTTTTCCAGTTTTATTAGGGTAATTCTGCTTTGTAGAAAAAAAATGGATGAATTCCTTAAAGATTGAGGAGCACTGGTATTAAATGGTTTTTAAGGGTTTGATGAAATTCAGCAATAAATCCTTTGGGTCCTAGGCTTTGCTTAGTTGAGAGAATTTTTATATCATTGCTTATTATTGATCTATTTAGTTGTTTTATATCTCCTTGGTTCAATTTTGGTAGGTTTTATGAGTCTAGGGACTTATCTATTTCTTCTAGATGTTCCAACTTATTAAAATATACATTTTAAAGTACAGTAGTTTCTAATAATCAACTGGATTTTTTATGGTATCTGCCATAATTTTCCCTTTTTCACCTCTAATTTTACAAATTTGGGTTCTCTCTCTCTTTTTTGTGGTAAGTTTGGTTAAAGGTTTGCTGTTCCTTGTGGGTAGATGTGCTCAAAACTTCATGCAATCATGGGGGGAAGTTTTCAGGGGTGGCAAAATCTACAGTGTGTGATTTATTCATGGTGCAATATTAGGATTTAGGGTTGGTGATTATTAAATTAATTCACTTACTGGTCTGACATTTGCCTAATCCGTGTAGCCTGCATCCAAGATAAAAGACAGCAAGAGGCTTGTCTTATCCCTTGCTTGCTTTGTGACCTTCTGCCCACTATGAACTGTTTCTCCTCTGCTTTGCTACCTTCTGCCTGTTACGAACTGCTTCTTCTTGCGATGCTTGTCTGCCATGCCACCCCGCCTTAGAACCAGCTGATTATGGTCTGAAATCTCTACAGATAGAGATAAATAAACTTTTCCTCCCTTAAGTTGTGAATGCTGGGTATTTTATCTCATTAATGTAACTAAGACAAGGTTTATCAATGTCAGTTTTTCAAAGAACAAATTCTTTGATTTATTGATTTTTTCATCTCTACTGAATTAAATTCTGTTCTGATCTTTATTACTTGTTTTATTCTCCTGGATTTGGGTTTGGTTTGTTCTTGTTTTCCTTGGATTCTGAGATATATCATTTGATTATTTGTGGGCACTCAGAGATATATACCTCCCTTTATAATTCCTTTCCTCATGCCCCAGAAATTCTAATACATTGTCTCCATTATCTTTTGATTCTAGGAATCATAAAATTTCTCCCTTGATATACTCAGCCCACTGATTATTGCTTTTAAAATTGATTTTATTGGTACATTCTATATACACATCACGATCACACTTGACATTAAGAATTTGTACCAGGGGAACGGCACAGACTCGGCTACCCGGGGGGCCATTCCATTTCCGGCGGCGGAGGACTGAGGCCTGCCCACCGGCCTGCTCCACCCAGGAGCCATGCAGTGAGGAGTCAGGTATGGACCCTGGGCGCCATCACCACCATGGAGGATTGAGGCCTGCTGGCTGGCCCCAACCCCACCCCAGAGCTGCATTGTGAGGACCCAGGTCCGAGAGGAGCCAGAGCCATTTCCTGCATCTCTCCACATTGGAGCTGCACTGCGAGACCAGGCAAGATTTAAAAAAAAAAAAGGGAATCTAGCTTCTATTTTTTTTTTTTTTTTTGAGACAGGGTCTCGCTTTGTAGTTCAGGCTTCCCCTGAACTCACTATGTAGCCCAGGCAAGCCTCGAACTCAGCAATCCTCCTGCCTCTGCCTCCCGAGTGCTGGGATTACAGGTGTGAGCCACCACGCTTGGCACTGTGGTATGTGGTATTGATTGCTGGTGGGCGTGAGTCTCCACACCCAGCATTGTATGTGGTTACCAGGGATTGAACTCAGGACCTTGCACTTGGGAGGCAGGCACTGGAACCACTGAGCTAAATCTCTAGCCCTCTAGCTTCTATTTTGCCATCTACTCCTAGATCCCTCTATTCACCTTTTGTCTCTGCACACTCTGCTATCTTCCTGTCAGAAGCAATACCCAGAAGTAAAAGACTCTTAGGCTGCCCTATTTCTTCTTCTATACTGCTATAAGTAGGTGTGCAAAGTCTCCAATGGTCTTACAGCATACAGTTGGTGCTGTTTTATATATGCCCTTTTATCCTCTATTATGGTGGCATAATAGAGGTTCTAGAGTGTAGGTAATCTTCATAAATCTGCTAACTCTATTTCACTCTCCTTCTGTCCCCCTACCTCCCTGATTCCCCAGTGACCTCTTATCCCCAAAGGGTTCGGGGGGTACATTTACAATCTACATGTTGTATACACATTGCTGATTAATTCTAAATTTTGGCATATGGACATAGAGGTAACTTATAAATGCAAAGTCTTCAGAACAGAATTTAACAAAACTTTTTATTTTATTTACTGTGTTTAATACTGATATTGGCATTGATTGTATTATGGTAACAAATATGATGTGATTGTTCTGCTCATATAACTCCCATGATGTGTCAGAACTGAGAACTCTCAAGGGTCACTGCAGATTCAAGGAGGACACCCTAGGAAGGTGCTACATCCAAAGGGCTCCAGATAATAGAAAGAGACCTGCAACAAACATTGCCCTGTCATCAGGCAAAGGATAGCATTAGTAACAACGAAAGAGTAGAAATGAGAAAATACACAAAAAAACAGACACAAAGATCACCACCACAGGGAAATTCAGAGAAAAGGGAAAGAGGGCAAACTGAAACTCAAACATCAGGACTCTTGGAGATGGTAACTAAAGTGGATCTAGTAAAATGGAAATCAGAACTCATCTCTGAAATCAAAACAGGGATACTGTCCACAGTGAAAGACATCATTAAAGAAGAGATCAGCGAGATGATAGAATCCAAGATAGCAGAAACAATGGAGCCATTTAAACAGCTTCAGGCAGAGCTTCAGGGAATGATGAAGGAGAACGAAAGCTTGCGCAGTAGGATGAATGAAGCAGAGAACCGAATCTCAGACCTAGAGGGCAGCATAGCAGTCAACGAGCAGGAAAGATATAACCTATGGAAAAGAGCAAGGGACCATGAGAAATCAATTCAACAGCTTCTAGATGACTCAAAGAAAAATAATATAAGACTGATTGGAATCACTGAGGAAGCAGGAGACAGTGTAAAAGACATAAAAAAGCTATTGTCAGAGATAACAACAGAAAACTTCACAGAAAAAGAAATAGACACACAGATAAATGAGGCCTACCGGACTCCAAAATGCCGTGACAAAAATATCTACCCCTAGACATATAATTATCAAGGTCCCAGATGCACAACAAAAGAATGAGCTATTGAATGCAGTGAGAGAAAGGAAGAAAATCACCTACAAAAGGAAGCCCATTAGGATCACAGCAGACTTTTCAACACAAACACTCAATGCAAGGAGAGCATGGAGGGAAGTATTTCAAGCATTGCAGGAAAACAACCTCCAACCTAGACTGTTGTATCCTGCAAAACTATCTTTCAGAATAGACGGGGAAATAAGATACTTCCATGATAAAGAACACCTGAACAACTTCACAAACATGAAACCTGCACTCCAAAACATTCTAAAGAACATCTTGGAAAAAAACAGAAAATTCCATATCTATGAGACCTAGGAGAGTGAACTCACTGGGGCAAACAAGACACTAACTAGAAAAGGGGAAAAACAAGGAAGAAAAGAACCAAGAACAGGGAAACATGGCAGCTCTGAATATGTCCATATCAGTCATAACCATTAATGTCAATGGATGCAATGGACCAATTAAAAGACACAGACTAGCAGATTGGATCAAGAAGCAAGATCCTACAATCTGCTGCATACAGGAAACCCACCTAATTCAGAAGGAAACCCATAGACTGAAAATAAAAGGTTGGAAAACAATCCTCCATGCCACAGGAAACTGCAAAAAAGCAGGAGTGGCTATCTTGTTTGCAGATAAAACAGAGTTCAAACCCAAATTGATTAAAAGAGATAAAGAAGGTCACTATGTTCTCATACAGGGAACTATCCAAGATAAAGAAACAACAATCATAAATATTTATGCACCAAACTCTAATGCACCCAACTATATAAAACAAACATTATTGGACATGAAAAGAGTTAACCATGAATACAATAGTAGTAGGGGACTGTAATATTCCGCTGTCACAAATTGACAGATCAACTGGACAAAGACTCAAGGAGGAAATACTTGAGCTAAATCAAACTTTTGAGCAAAGGGACTTATTAGATGCCTACAGAATTTTTCACCCTACAAAGCGAGAATATACCTTCTTCTCAGCTGCTCATGGATCATTCTCTAAAATAGATCACATTCTAGTCCATAGAACAAGCTTAAGTAAATGCAAAGGAATCGAAGTTATCCCCGGCATACTATCAGACCATAGTGCCTTGAAACTGAATAGCAGAAGAAATTCCAAGATCCTCACAAACACATGGAAATTGAACAACACTCTGTTAACCAACCAATGGGCCACAAAAGAAATTAAAGAAGAAATTAAACAGTTTCTACAACTCAACGACAACCCCAGCACAACATACAGGAATTTATGGGACACGATGAAAGCAGTTCTGCAAGGGAAATTCATAGCAGTGAATGCCTACACTCGGAAAATAGAGCAAACTGAAATAATCTAATGATGAACCTCAAACAATTAGAAGAAGAGGAGCAAAACAAACCCAAAGCACATACTAGAGAGGAAATTATAAGGATCAGAGCAGAAATTAATGCAATGGAGACAGAGAGAACAATACAAAGAATCAGTGAATCAAAGAGTTGGTTCTTTGAAAGGATAAATAAGATTGACAGACCCTTAGCCAACCTTATCAAACAAAGGAAGGAAAAGGCTCAAATCTATGCTATAAGGAATGAAAATGGGGAAATCAGCACAGATCCAGAGGAAGTCCAAAGGATAATAAACATGTACTTTGAAAATCTATACTCAAAGATGGAAAATCTAGAAGAAATGGATAGATTTATAGATACATATGAACTTCCAAAGCTGATTGAAGAGGATATAAAAATGTTAAACAACCTGATATCAATCGGGGAAATTGAAAATGTAATAAAAAACCTACCAACAAAGAAAAGCCCTGGTCCTGATGGCTACACTGTTGAATTCTACAAAAACTTTTAAAGAAGAGTTAATACCAGTACTTCTCAATCTCTTCAATGAAATCCAAAGGGAAGTAGTACTCCCCAAATCATTCCTTGAAGTAACCATCACTTTGATTTCAAAGGCAGGGAAAGATCCCACCAAAAAAGAAAACTACAGGCCAATCTCTCTAATGAACACTGACGCAAAAATCCTCCATAAGATACTTGCAAACAGAATACAGAGAGTTATCACGAAAATCATACACCCTGACCAAGTCAGATTTATCCCAGGGATGCAAGGCTGGTTCAACATACGCAAATCAATCAATGTAATACACTATATTAACAGACTCGAGGACAAAAACCATATGTTTATCTCAGTAGATGCAGAAAAGGCATTTGACAAAATCTAACACCCATTTATGATCAAAACCCTACAGAGAATCAGAATCAATGGACGTTATCTCAATTTAATACAAGCTATTTATGAGAAACTCAATTTAATACAAGCATCATACTTAATGGGCAAAAACTGAAACCTTTTACACTAAGATCAGGAACGAAACAAGGATGCCTGCTGTCACCACTGTTGTTCAATATAGTGCTGGAAACATTAGCCATAGCAATCAGGCAGGACAAAGATATAAAAGGAATAAAGATAGGAAAGGAAGAAGTTAAACTCATTATTTGCTGATGATATGATACTCTATCTAGAGGATCCTAAAACCTCAACCAAAAGACTGCTAGACTTAATTACCAAATTTGGTAGTGTTGCTGGATACAGGGTCAATGCTCAAAAATCAACAGCCTTTGTCTACACAAACAACAGACTCACTGAAAGAGAAATTGCGGAGTCAATCCCTTTTACAATAGCACCCAGAAAAACGAAATATCTAGGAATCAACCTAACAAAGGAAGTGAAAGTCCTCTACTCTGAAAACTATAGGACTCTGAAAAATGAGATAGAAAAGGAAATCAGAAAGTGGAAACATAACCCTTGTTCCTGGGTAGGGAGAACCAACATCATCAAAATGGCTATACTCCCAGGATTACTTTATAGGTTCAATGCAATTCCAATTGAAATTCCAACGGTATACTTCACAGAGCTAGAGAAAATAATACAGAAATTCATCTGGAGCCACAAGAAACCTAGAATAGCAAAAGCAATTCTAAGCAACCATGACGTGGCAGGGGGTATTACAATCCCCAATTTAAAACTGTACTATAAAGCTGCTGTGATAAAAACTGCATGGTACTGGCAAAGTAACAGACCTGAGGACCAGTGGAATAGATTAGAAGACCCAGAAACAACCCCAGATACACTAAGCTACCTTATCTTTGACAAAGGAGCCAAACATCCCCAGTGGAAGAAAGACGGCCTCTTTAACAAATGTTGCTGGAAAAACTGGGCTTTAGCCTGCCAAAAGCTAAAGCTAGACCTATCTCTTTCACCATGCACAAAACTAAACTCACAGTGGATACGAGACTTAAACATTAAAACAGAAACCATAAGCCTGCTGGAAAAGGTTAGCTAAAACTCTTGGAGACATTGGCTTAGGCAGAGACTTTATGAATAAAACCTCTATAGCACAAGAACTAGCGGAAAGAATCAACAGTGGGATCTCATCCTACTGAAAAACTTCTGCACAGCAAAGGAAGTCACTGGCATTGCTAAAAGACAACCAACAACATGGGAAAAAATCTTTACTAGCTGCTTATCAGACAAGGGGCTATTATCTACAATATATAAAGAACTCAAACAGATCAGCCTCCCCAAGTTTAAAGACTCAATTCAAAGTGGGCATCTGAAATGAATAGACACTTAGAAGCAGAAGTCAAAGCAGCCAAGAAACATATGAAGAAATGTTCAACATCACTGGTCATTCAAGAGATGCAAATGAAAACAACACTGAGATTCCATCTCACTCCACAAAGAATGTCCACTGTCACAAAATAAACCAACAATAAATGCTGGCATGGCTGTGGGGAGAAAGGAACACTTTTCCACTTTTGGTGGGATTGCAGACTGGTGCAACCCTTGTGTAGATCCGTGTGGAGATTTCTCAGAAAACTAGGATTAGGGGTCCCATTTGACCCTGTTATCCCCCTGCTAGGAAGATACCCAAAAGAATTTTAAAAATCATATTGGAAAGACAGATGTACACCCTTGTTCATAGCAGCTCAGTTCGTGATAGCTCAATCTTGGAAACAACCCAAATGTCCATCAACTGGAGAGTGGATAAAGAAGATGTGTGTTTTTTTTTTAATAAAATGGAGTATTACTCTGCCATAAAGAATGAAAAAATCAATTCATTTATGTGCAAATGGAGACACCTGAAGGGTATACTAATAAGTGAAATAAATAGATCACAGGCAAATACCAGATCTTCTCTTTGACATGAACACCTGTAGATGCAAATGAGCTCTAGAAAGTATGACAGCTTTTATAGAGTGGGAAATTTCCATAGGAAATTTGGTGTGGGAATGTAATGAGGGGAAGGAATAACCATGATTCAGAATCAAAATAAAAGAGTATGTATAAAGGGGGTGAGGAGGTATGGGTCGTTAGGGATATGGGTAAAAATGAGAATTAACTTGTGTCATATACTGGTACAAATTCCTCAATGTTATATGTGATTGTGAGATGTATATAAATTGTAGCAATAAAGAATTCAATTATAAAAAAAATTTGTACCAGTATATGACACAACTTGCTTCTCACTTTTTCCCATTCCCCTGCCCACCACACGGTCCTCCCATCCCTTTTATATGTAAGTTTTGCTTCCTTTTTTTTCCATCAAATTTTTCTTTCTCTTCTTTACTTATGTCAATCCCCTTTTCCCTTTGAATGTTTTCTATTTCACAGTCTCTAGCCTATATTTTAGAACTCATTTACATTTTGGATTTCTCATGCCAGAGGAAAGACATGATATTTATACTATCTATTTCACTTATGAGTATGTCCTCAAGGTACATCCATTTGAGTATAAGACTTAAACTTATCATTCTTTATGGTAGAGTAATGCTCCATTTTAGAAAAAAACCACATCTTTAGCCAGTCTCTAGTTGATGGGCATTTGGGTTGTTTCCAAGATTTGGCTATCTTGAATGGAGCTGCTATAAACATGGGTGCACATATGTTACTGTGATATGAATATTTGAATTCTTTTGTGTATATCCTGAGCAGGGGACTAGCAGGGTCAAATGGGACCCATAATCCTAGTTGTTTGAAAAATCTCCATATTGATCTCCACAGTGGTAGTACCAGTCTATATTCCCACCAACAGTGAAGAAGCTTTCCTTCTCCCCCCAGCCTTGCCAGCATTTGTTGTTGGTTGATTTAATGATAGCAGCCATTCTGTGTGGAATGAGACAGAATGTCAATGCTGTCATCATCTGTATCTCTCAAATGACCAGTGATGTTGAGCATTTCTTCTTATGTTTCTTAGCTACTGATTATTCAAAAGTGTGTTATTTAATGTCTATGTGTTTGTGTAACTATTTTATTTTCAGCTTCATTCCATTGTGATCTGATAGAATCCATTAGATTATTTCAATTTATTTTGTATTTATTAAAATTTCCTTTATAGGCTAAAATATGGTCTACTTTGGAGAAAGTTCCAGGTGATGCTGAAAAAGAAGTATATTTTTCTGTTGTTCTATAAAGCATTCTGTAGATGTCTGTTAAGTCTATTTGATTTATAATGTAATTGAATTCTGATGTTTGTTGAATTTTTGTCTACTTTACCTTCTATTTGTGACACTGAGGTATTTAAGTCAAACACTGTCATTATTTTGGAGCCTATCTGACACTTTATGTCAAGTTGTGTTTGTCTTATGAATTTGTATATGCTATCATTTGATGCATATATATATTTATAATTGTCATCATTTTTTGGTAAATTGTTCATTTTAATAATACATAGTGGCCTTTTAGTCTCTTCTAATTTTGGTTTGTAGTGTACTCTTTCAGATATAAATGTTACTTCTTTTTCTGGACTTCAGCTACATGGAGCATCATTTTTCATCCTTTTATCTTTTATTCTGTGTATATCTGTGCAGGTGAGATGTTTCTTGCAAGCAATATATAGATGGGTCGGTTTTGATCCAGTCTGCTAGTTGGTGTCTTTTAATTGGATTATTAAGATCATTTACATTGTTATTATTGAAAAGCATAGACTAATTCCTGTTTTTCTAATTCAGCTCTTCTTCTAATGTTTGATTCATTCTTGATTTTTGTTCTAGTCTCCCAAATGAATTTATTTTTTCCTTTGATCCTGTGACTGTGGTTATCCCTTTTTTTCTATTTTTACAATTACATTAATTACTTTTTGCAATGCTGGTTTAGTAGTCATGAATTTGTTTAGTTTATCCTTATTTTTGAAGGTTTTTATTGATTTCTGTAGAGTTTAAAATACTCCAGACTTCATAGCTTTTATAATTTCTTATAAGAAATCTCTTGGTATTCTTATGGTCTTACCATAATAACTGATTTCATGTTTTTTTCCTGTTTTTATATTCTTTCTTTTTTCTGAATTTTTGGCTACTTGACTGTAATTTGTCATATAGAAGTTCCTTTCTGTTCATCTCTATTTCTATGTGGCTTTCATACTTTAGTATCCATCTCATTCTCCATATTTAGAAAATGTTCTGCAGTAATTTTAGTGAATTAGTTTTCTGTGCCATTAGTCTGAACATCTTCACTCTCCCCAAGACCAATGATTTGTTCTTTCAGAGTTGTCCAAGGACTTTGGGATTTTAAAAAATCATTTCTATGAACAAGGGTGTACATCTGTCTTTCCAATGTGATTTTTAAAATTCCTTTGGGTATATTCCTAGCAGGGGGATAGCAGGGTCGAGTGGGACCTCTAGTCCTAGTTTTCTGAGCAATCTCCACACAGATCTCCACAATGGTTGCACAAGTCTGCAATCCCACCAGCAGTGGAGAAGGGTTCCTTTCTCCCCACAGCCTTGCAACATTTATCTTTGGTTGATTTTGTGATAGCAGCCATTCTTTGTGGAGTGAGATGGAATCTCAGTGTTGTTTCATTTGCATCTCTCGAATGACCATTGATGTCGAACATTTCTTCATATGCTTCTTGGCTGCTTTGACTTCTGCCTCTGAGAAGTGTCTGTTCATTTCAGATGCCCATTTTTGTGGCATGTGGTACCAGGGATTGAACTCAGGACCTCACACTTGTGAAGCAGATGCTGGAACCACTGAGCTAAATCCCTAACCTGGATGCCCATTTTTGAATTGGGTCTTTAAACTTGGGGAGACTGATTTAAGTTTCTTGTATATTGTAGATAATAGCCCTTTGTCTGACAAACAGCTAGTAAAGACTTTTTCCCATGTTGTTGGTTGTCTTTTAGCGGTGCCAGTGATTTCTTTTGTTGTGCAGAAGCTTTTCAGTAGGATGAGATCCCATTTGTTGATTCTTTCTGCTAGTTCTTATGCAGCTCAGTTCGTGATAGCCCAATATTGGAAACAACCCAAATGCCCATGAACTGGAGACTGGATAAAGAAGATGTGGCTTTAAAAAAATGGAGTATTACTTTGCCGTGAAGAATGACAAGATTCATTCATTTATGTGCAAATGGAGACACCTGGAGGACACACTAATAAGTGAAATAAATAGAACACAGATATGCAAATATCAGATCTTTTCTTTGATATAAACACCTGTAGAAGTAAAGGAGCTCTAGAATGTATGATAGTTTTTGTAGAAAAGGAACTATCCAACAGGAATTTGGCATGGGAACATAATGAGGGGAAGGAATAAATATGATTCAGAAAAAAAATAAAAGAGTATGCATATAGGGGGTGGGTAGACAGGAATGTGGGTAGAAATGAGAATTGACCTGTGTCACATATTGGTACAAATTCCTCAGTGTTGTGTGTGATTGTGAGCTGTGTATGTAATGTACCCATAAAGTTTATTGAATAATGAAAAACTCATTTCTTATTCTTTTCTTCTATATTAGTGAGTATTCTAGTATACTCACCTTGTCCTCAAGCCTTGATGTTCTTTCTTCTGTTTCACCTCACCTACCACTGAGACTTTCATTTGAGCTTTTATTTGACCAATTTAAAATTTTATCAATAGAATTTATTTTTAATATTTTTGAATTTGCATCTCTCTACTTTTTCCTTTATCCTGTATTGATTTATCCATTCAGCTGTTTATTTGTATCTTGAATTCCTTGATATTTTTAATAATTCATTCAACTATCTGTGGTTTTTGATATAAATGATCATCTAATTATCTGTTTTAAAATTCTTGCTCAGAATTTCATCCACTTTGATATTTATAGTATCAACTTTTGAGAGTTATACAAATTTTGGTGGCATTTTGTTGTTTTTTCCCTCATGATTCTTGTATTTTTTGTTGAAGTTTGCAGATCATTTTATGTGGGTGTCCTTACCACTACTGTGTGGAGATCTTTTAAGTAAGTGGCTTTTTTATTTGTGATATGCTGTTGGATGTGCATGTATCTTCACATCAAAGCACCCACTCAGCCTATTCAAATTCCTAGAACTGGTTTGCTAAGAGAAAATAGCTATCAATAATGTCAACCTTGAAAGAATCAAGCACATATCAAAATATTATCTAAAACTTTTTTAAAAAGTTCTTTACTATTTTACTAACCCATGAAAAGAAAGAGTAATAATATAGAATAGGATAGAAAAAAATAGGTTTATGGAGAGGGAAGTTTTGAGAAAGTAGGAAAAGGAGGAAAAGAAAGAGGAGAGGGATGGAGAATATAAATGGAAAGTGAGATAAGGTATAGAGAAAGGGGATCCAATTAATGAAGTAGTATAAATACAAAGTTAGAAAATCATATGAGAAAATTCTTAGTATGGGAGAACATGACAAAACATGGTACGAGATTATAGAAGTGAAATCAATAACTTAGACTTATATACACTTGGATACTAACACACAGACACATACGGCAATACACTCTAGGCTTGATATTCCTTTTTATGGGGATATATATAAATATACATATATATGTATATATATATGTGTGTGTGTGTGTATATATATATATATATAATTATTTCTCCTGGACTTCTACTGTTGGACCATATCTGGCAAAAGGGGGAAAAGAAAATCTGACTCTTTTCTTTAGGATGACATCTGGTCCTCTGTGGTTGTAAAATGATTACTTGGGGAGGTCTGCCAGTGGAGGGACTAGCCCATCCCTATAAACTCAATCTCCTCCTCATTTGTGAAAGAGGATACTCAAAGAATCTCGGTTTTATAATGCTAAATCTCTCACTCCTGTAATCCATGGGGCGGTCTGGTTGATGGGCCCAAACTCTGTAAATTACTAGATAGTGTTTTTGGAGCATGGCTGGCCAGTGTCTGCATGCTGCTATGTTTACTCTGAATGCCTCCAAGCAGAGTAGAGGTTGGGGTAGATAGAATCTATATTGGGATTAGGAGCCATAAGTGCCTAGTCTTCCACTGCTCTCTGTAGGCTTCTAATGTTTGAAACTTTCAATGTTTGAGTCAGCATAGTTTCTTGCTTCCTGCCCTTTTTCCTTCTTGGCACTTTTTTCTACCTGGCTGGTTGTGCTTATTGGATTCATACTATCTATTCTGCTGAGACATTGTGGAGTTTGGTCTCCCACAGGCCATGTTCTGGAACATTCACTCAACCCCATGAGTTTCATTTTTCTGTGTCACTCTTATTGTTCTGGTGCCCACTGCCTTCATGGAGCAAAGTGGCTGTTGGATCCTGGAGACGGAAAGAAAATTTGGAGGTTTTCTGTTCCCGACACCATCTCTTGAGGGCAAGGGAATTAGTTAGGATGACTTTTCACCCCAGTTCTGTCCAAAGCCATCTTCTGCTGTTCTATTCAGGAAGGGAGGGGGCTACTAAGATATCTGAATTTGTTTAAATCTGGACCGAAAATCTGAGAATTATCACTTCTATATTTGTTCACTGGGCTAAACTTAGATCTCTTTTCTGCTCAGGGTGTATCTCTCTCTGTAGAAAAGTAAGCACTCACAAGTGTAAGCTAAGGTTTTACTTTTACTTGCTAGGGATTTAGCTCAAGTGGTACTGTGGAAGTTCCCTTACAGGTGCTATAGTGTGTCACTTCTGTTACTTATGTCCTGAATGCCAATGTTTTTGGGTTTTGTCTAATTGCTAGCTTGCTTGAGTTGCAATCCAGGGACTTACATGGTTCCTTCTCTGTATAGAGAGTGACATATCTGTTTATTCAGACAAATATTCTAGAGTGAATTGTGAATCCCCGTTGCTGTAGTCAACCATCATGCTCCTTCAAAATTTATTTTGTTTTAAGACAGGATCTTGCTTTGTAGTTCAGGCTGGTCCTGAACTCATTATGTAGCCCAGGCAAACCTTGAATTCAATAATCCTCCTGCTTCTGCCTCCTGAGTGCTGGAATGACAGGTGTGAGCACCACGCCAGACACTGTGGTATGTGGTACTGATTGCTGGTGGATATGAGTCATTATGCCTGGTATTGTATTTGATTACCCAGATTGAACCAGGGACTTTGTGCTTGCTAGGCAGGTGCCAGAATCACTGAGCTAAATCTTCAGCATGTTGATTTCTAGACCATAGAGAAAGGTACAACGTTGAATTATCTTGAATTTATACATTGGTAATAGTAAAATTTTCTAATGGTTGTTGAATTAGTGACTAAAGAAGAAACACTGTCTTCCTTGTCCCCACCACCAAAGTCATTCTTATGGATATTTCTCTTATTCTGTGCTCTGAAGAGGTAGAAAAGTGTGGTCTTCATTTGGGTTGCCCTTAGTAAGATGAGTGACCAATGTATTATTCAGCATAGTTGGCATGACAGAGACCAATTTAACTGGCACAGGCAGAAAGGACAACACTGATTCTGATAGCTAAATTGTAGTGTGGGTGGAGGGGCTCCAACTGGACACAGGGATGCCAAAAATTAAGAGCTAAAATTCCAGCAGGCCCTTTCTCTGTTTTGCTTCCTTTAGTGTCTGCTTTACTCTATGTATCAATGTGTTTTGCTAAGATCTCTTTTTACCAAGAGACTTCAGTGTTGGACACAGAGAGATTGTAGGCCATATCTCTTGACACATAGGTGGAAAAAGGCTTTCTTCTTTGGTTCTTGTTTGTTTGGAAATTCCTCAGGAAGGCTCTGATTAGTCTGGCTGGGTCACATGGCTAAAGTGATAGAGAGAAGTATGGCTAGTCAGTCCACTACAGCTGGAAAGATATGGAAGGAGACACAACATTCTCATTAAAAAGGGGAGTGCTATTCTTAGAAAGAGGGAGGTGTTCTAGGCAAACACATAGTATGACAGCTGAGAAGTCCTGATTAACATTTATTCCTGTCTGAAAAGAGTCAAATCTGATATTTACTCATGTTAGATATCTTCAGCCAGTCACCATTTGTGGTTTGGGATATTGCAGGCTGTCCTGACATTCATTATCACTACATTTATTGAGTCAGCAACTGTTATGTATTAGAGACCAGGCCAGGTGAACCAGATACATTATCTTCTTTATTTTTTGCAACAGTCTCCTAAGACAGAAATTACTTACCTATTTTGCTGAAGTTCAGCCACATTGACTTCCACACAGTCACACAACCTAGTGTATAGGGGATAAAGAATCTGGACGCTAATCTTTTCAACTTTAATGCCTGTCTTCTTCCTGCTATACTGTTGCAGAATTTGTGCATTTCTAGAACAATATATAACAGAACTCAGAGGTTTCAGTCTCTTTTCATGGCTTCTAAAATCCCCTCTGGAAAATTTTATGATGGTTCATTTTCTTGTCTTTGTCGAAGTGCAGGGTTATAGGAAGCATGTTTGGAACAGACTTGGAGCAAACAGCTTTTCTAGCATGTTCATTGGTCCAGGTCTGCAGGTGGTAATGATTAGCCAACTGGCAAAGAGTGTTTTCATTGACTATTGATTGTAGATGGAATCAATTAGTTTTCATGGTTACTATGTTTTTAGAGCATTTGGAAAAATAGGCCAAAGAAATGCCATAAAAATGTGTTCTGTTCCCAGGGTAATGTTCTGTTTAGCCTTGGGCCATCACAGAAACTCCACTTTGGCTGACAGTGCAGTAGTCATGACAGTAATGGTGACAGGAAATGTGTGTAGTGTGCCACAGGTTCCCATTTTCCTCAAGTAATAAAGTACATAAAAATAAGGTAAATTTCAGCCTTATTTTGAGTAATAGTATCAGGATATCCTAAATCCTCTTAGCATGATGTGGAAAGGTTACTTTAGCATTCTTGCTTTAGAATGAATGAAGTTTATCCCTGTTATAACATTGACAGTAAAGATGAAACTAAGGTTTACCTTTCTAAAATTTTTCTGCCTTCCACCCCCAAGGAAAAGCTATGTCCCAGTGGACATACCTTGAGGACACACTCCTAAGTGAAATAAATAGGTCACTGATATGTAAATATCTAGTCTTTTTTCTGATATGAGAATCTGAAGATGTAAATGAGTTCTAGAATGTATGATAGATTTGTGAAATAGAAAATATTCAAAGAAAAGGGGTGAGGGAAAGTAAAAGGGGAAAGAAAAAATATGATCTTAACAAAAGAAAACATATGTATATATGGGGTAGAGGGTTGTAGGGTGGGTAGGGACACAGGTAAAAATGAGAATTAACTCACATCATATACTGGTACAATTTCCCAATGTTGAGTGTGATCATGATGTGTATAGAAAATGTACCTATAAAGAATTCAATTAAAAAAAAGCTATGTCCCACTCTGTGAGGAGAAAATCCACATGAAGAATTATCTGGGTTATTATTATTTGTTAAGAACAAGGCCTATAAG